>PVHY01024972.1:0-18955 GCA_004024945.1 Uropsilus gracilis | reverse complement strand
TCTTTTTTTTTTTTTTTTTTTGAGACTAGGTCTCGCTATTTTTGCCCATGGAACAGCAGGCTCTCGTTGCCCGGGGTACCACAGACTCAAGCAATCCCTAGCCTCAGCTTCCCAGGTAGCTGGGATTACAGGCGTGCGCCACCACGCCCAGCTATTTTTTTGGAACTAGGTCTCGCTGCTGGCCCCAGGCGGAACTCGAACTGTGATCCCTGGCCCCAGCCACTTCATAGGCTGAAGCTTACAGGCACAAGCCACCGTGCCTGGCCCCCAGGTAAGGTTTCTTAATAAACCCTGACTACAGTTTCTTTTTTGAGGACATCCATTGAGGGTAGGTGACTTGTAAATTTCATCCCCATCTCAACAAGTTTGACTTGCTCACCCTCTGTACTCGAAGCAATAACCAGCCTGTACCTTGGTGCTGCCGTTCCCCGTAAGCAGCACGTGAAAGAGGTCTGTGATGTAGGGGCTCAGCATGTGCTGGTGGTCGTTGGTGACTGTCATGTTTGTTAGCAGCCTCAGGCCAGCCAGCTGTACAGCAGAGTCCAGGGGACCGGAAAGGACGTCTTCACAAACTGGATTGATGTACACCTGAAGGTAGAGGGGCATGAGCCTCTTAGCATCGCTGGAGTTACTCTCTAGGACCACAACTCTATGCTACGGAGCAGGGCAGCTGTTCAGGGTGAGGCTGGCCACTCAGGAGAGGGGACACACCCCCATGCAACCACCACATGGCAACTTTATTTTGAGGTTGCTGTGTCAGTACCGGCACCACAGGAAGTCAATAAAAAGCAAACTAACAAAATTTTCTAGTCTATTGTGCATTTCTGCAGATAGGAACCAATTCTGGCTGGTTCCTTTGTCATATCTGGGTTAAAAGGAAACTCAAATTCAAGTCTATGTGCTTCTTATTGACTAGCTGAGGTTCCTCCCTTCTCTGCTTTACTCTAGTAAAAAAAGGGGGGGGAGAAGGGGCAGAAAATATGGATATTTTTCCAAAGACATACAAATGGCCGGTAATTCTAAGAAGAGATACTCAACATCACTAACCGCAAGGGAAATGCAACCCAAACCACAATGAGATAACACCTCAAACCTGTCAGAATGACTTATCAAAAAGACGAGAGAGTAATAAATGTTGGCAAGGATGTAAAGAGAACTCGTCTGCTCTTAGTAAGACTGCAAATTGGCATGTTGTTATGGAAAATGGTATGGAGGTTCCTCAAAAAGTTCAAAACAGAATTACCATATGATTCAGCAATCTTACCTATGGGATATAGCCAAAGGAAATGAAATCATGATCTAGATAATTATACCATTGAACCACCTATGCACTGATGACATCACTTTCTAGAAAGGATATCGATAGCCTCATGTACTGTTATTCACAACAGACAAAATATCAAAACAACTTAAGTGTCCAGTGATGAAGAAAATGTGTATGTGTACACACATCTACGTTCCTATCCATATATACACATAAATACATGAGGATTTCATTATATACATGGATAGTATTTCAGTGTGTGTATGCACACACAATAAAAAAGTAGGAAATCCCACCACTGTGACAAGTGGATGAACCTGAAGAGCATTATACCACATAAATCAAACCGAGAAAAATACTGAATGATTCATGTATAGGCAGAAGCTGAAAAAAAACGGCAAATTCACAGAAACAGTGGCATGGTAGTTCTGAGGGCTGGGTTGTCAAGGAAATGGGGAGATGACAGTCTAAAGGTAGAAGACAAGTTGATTCTGGGGATAACATGTACAGCAGGCGATTAGTTCACAATACAGTATGAGTTATTGAGAGTAGATCTTAAATGTTCTCTCACACAGGAGGTAATTCTGTAATGTGACAGAGGTGTCAGGTAATGTAATGGTGGTAATCATTTACTAGACTCGTGTATCAGACCCCCATGTTGCACATCTTAAACTCACACGTTATTGTCCATTATATTGCAATGATTCTTGGTGGCATAAGGGAGAGTCTCCTGAAATTTTACTATTTATTTTATTGTTATTTTCTTCTTCATTTATAAATAACCTTACATATTTGTGATTTCAGGTAACTTACCTTTATTTTGATTTGATTTTCTACATTCACACTCAAATTATTCAGTGCATTTAAAGCTTTCTCTTTAATACTGAGGTTGGGGTGGTCTATTTTGCTTCCAACAATTGGAATACCACCCAACTCACGGATAGTGACCTACGAGAGGAAAGAAATAGGATTGTGATTTCAGTGTCCTTCCACATTTTCATAGAGTTCTTTGTTTCCACAAATACAAATTGATGACTTTTTGGAACTACTCCAATATGCAATACGTAATTCCTAAATAATTTTTTTATTATCCATGAACTCATGAGTAAAGTCAATAAAGAAAATTGTTAAGCTATGCAAGAAGATAAAACAATGAAGATTTGCAGAACTAATGCAATCATCTTAAAGCAATTTACAACCAAAATTATCTTAGTTTAAATAAATTTCCTATTATAGAAGATTTTAAGAGACTATGATGCTGACTATTGAAGCAATGCTTTGCTAACATGTGTTCTTTGGAACCCATGTCCCTTAAGATGTTAATAGATGTTTCTTTTAAAAAGGAGTTTTATGGTCAAGTAAGTGTTAGAAACAGTATAACAAAAATAAACATGTTTCTTTGTTCTGGGGCATTGAAATGTCCATGTACAGTTGAAATCTCCAAGATGGGAGGAATGAAGGATCTCTATTAACTGTATAGAAAAAGAGGGTCATTTTTCAATGAGGGGAGTGGGAGAAAAATATATTGACATCATGCTGGAATGGAGTTCTTCACAGTTTGAAAAATGTGCAAAAAGTAATAGAACTAATTTTCTTTAGTCAATGCCCTTTGTTGACATTGTCATGAATGTTAAATTGTTCTCAATTTATACTTTCAGTCCCATTTTCTTTAGCATGATAAGATTCCTGTAAAGCTCTAAAGATTTACTGGGAAACAAAGATGTTGCATGGAGATATATCAAAAAGACAAGGGAACAAGTATTGGCAAGGATATGGAGAAAAGAGAACCCAGAGTACTTTCAGTTGGAACATAAATTGGTACAATCATTAACAGCATGGATAGTTCTTAAAAAAAAAAAAATTAAATAAAAAGGGAAAAGAATAGAACTACCACATAATCTAGCAATGCTGCTCCTGGGTATATATTTATATCCAAAGGAGAGTCAAAGGGATTATTAGGATATAGAAAATACTACTATGTGCTTTTGGCCCCAACAATGAAAGATGCATCAACTGCTTCAATTCTAACAAGAAAAATAAGCTGAAAATAACTCGTCAGGATGAAACATACCATTCTCTCAGAATTTCTATCACTTTTTACCAACAATTAAATACTCTACTGTTAAGAGTGGGCTTAGCATCGAGTGAAAAAGAAACTTTTCTTCTGTAATTCCAGGTTTTCCTCAGAGATCTGTGGCTAATAGAAAACAATTTTTTTAAACAGTACCATCAGGCAGATGCAGGCACTATAAGGAGGGGCCATGTCATCCATTATCTAATGGAGCACATGGTCAACTTGTCAACTTGTGGCTACCGAACCACTGACTCCACTTTGTTCCAGGAGGACACTAACCCCTTGCTGTCAGAAATAGCTGGTAAAGGCACTCCAGTAAGTTACCACCTATTGTTCTTTGTCCACTTGGCACCTCCTCTGCCCCACAGAATCCCTGGCAGAGAGCTCACCAATTACACTCACAACTGTCCCTGCTGTTTGGTTAAGGACACTCATGTGAGCCAGTCCTGTAGCCAGTGACTGACCTAAAGGGTGGGGGCTTGAGCCAAGCAGACCAACTATACCTTTTGGACCATGAGCTATAGGGATGAAGGCTTGAGAGACCCAGGGCATTCCATTTATCCCTGAGTGGAAAACGTCTTTACAGTCATAGAGAACAAGCCCAAAATGCAAGAATAAGCAGAGCTGATGATGCCTTCTGTAACCGTGCACTTCATTCTCTTGTGGCTGAAACCCATGCTATTCTTGGATGTTCAAGTTCACTCATTATATTCGCCTTTTGATTTAAAGTAATTTAAATCCACTAGGTTCTATTTAAATCTATTGGGGAAGAGTGTGAGTAATACACAGGTATATCTCCCTGTACAGTTATTTTACAGTACATCTTGCTATATTGGAGAAAACTGGGGGTAAGTCCAAAATATTCTACATTTATGACAGTGTTTACAAAGAGCATTAACTTAAAAAAGTTGTAAAAAGTATTTGACTCTAGCACTATATATAATTGCAAGGACATGGAAACAGCCCAAATGTCCCAAAAGAGATGACTGAATGAAAAAGATGTGGTACATATACACAATAGAATATTACTCATCAATTAAAGATGATAAATTTGACGATTTTATGGTAACATGGATGTACTTAGAAGAAATCATATTCACAGAAACAAGTCAGAAAGCAAAAGACAGAAACCAAATGGTTTCACTAATATATGGGACATAGGAAAAATAAAAAACCATAAGGAAAAGTCAAAATAAGCTAACAAACAAACTGAAGTACACAACTGGGGTAGGGGGGCAGGCAGGAGAGGGTAGGAACTATCAGGGAGGGAAGGCAGTGGGCAAACCCCGGGGATTACAAAGATGTGAAATTTATATACAAATAATTTAAAATATAAAGTTATATATTTTTATATTTAAATTGTTATTATAATTATTTTTAAATTATATTTAAATTTTATATTATAAAATTTAAAATATAAAAAGTATATATACCTATATATCATATATAATACCTGATATTGTTTTGAATAAAGAGAATATAATGTTAACGATATTAATAACTATAAAAAAAAGTATTTGACTCTTTCCATGTGAGGAGGAGGGAAAAGGAAACGCTTCAGTTTTTCCTACTTGTAGAAGTATTTACATTGACTAGTGCCTGTCAGTGTTTGGTCCCAGAACCAGCATCAGAACCAAAATTATAAGGCTTTATTTGCAATACAAAGCATATGTCAGACAAGTTCATTATTCTACTGAAACACTGAATTTTAATAACTAAAAAGCTCATGCAATGCAAAGTGCTGATCAGACACAATTATTACCAGTGTGATACCAATGACCAACTTCATAGGGATCTAGAATCCCGTTGAAATTCTATTTGGTTGTGCTTCTCATAAAGTAAAGTAAACATGGAATGGAGGAAATGGGGGCTCTGAAAGGGTCACTAACTGATGGGGGTCACAATTAGGCGTGTGTATGTGCCTGTTTGCTGGGACCCACACACTTACTTGGTTAGCTGAAAAGGCTGCATTGTTGCCTAGGGTGACCAAAGCTCTTTCAATAATTCCAGGATCCTCAGTTGATTCAAGCAGGTAAAGGAGTTTCTTAAGTTGTTCAGCACTGAGGACATTGTCATATGAACCATTAGTTAAGTCTTCTGTATAAGAACAAAGTTATTTAAGATTTTAAGTTAGCATGAGATTAAAAAAAGTTTAGACTTTAAGTTCAAAAACATCAAATGTATATTCTAAAGCTTGGTATAGTATTTAGCATTTCATATACGTTAGTCCATCTAAACCTCAAGTGAGGGGGCCTGGGAAGATGGTGGCAGAGTGAAGATCCAGGTTTGCCCCTTCCATATACTCTCAGTAAGGGTATAGCAGAACGAAGTCAGAAAACCCAAGGGAGTAATGGAGAACCACACCATACACTAGAGCATCAGCCCCACAGGAAGGGGCAGGGAGCACTTCCAGGGAGCTGGGTTTACTCTGGGTAGTACAACTCTGCTGTGCAGAGCCCCCCTATAGTTGTTGACTTGGCAGATGACAACATCTTCCCAACAATGCACTGGATAAGGTGGTGCACAGAGCTGATGCCTGGGACATCAGGTACTCTGTGGGAAAGGCTGCGGGGGGGTGGGGGGGTGGGGGGTGAGGTGTGAGGTGAGTGAAAACTACTGGCTTGAGCCTGAGCTGGACTAGAGCTAGGAGGATCACCTGTGTCTCTTCAAAGAAGATGTTAATCAAAGCTGGGATATTTAAAACACAGACAATCCCTCCCCCCCTTCCCCATGGGACTAAAACCAAAACAACAAATGAATGCTTATGCAGAGTTCAAGTACCTTTTCAACAGCAGGGGAATTCTCCCCCCCTCCCCCCATAAGGTTCCTGCCAAGAAAGAGAACTTTGGCATGTAGCCACCCATATCAACAAACCATGATCCATGCCTAGCACTGCTTCTAGGGTTCAAATTCAGTCTTAAGGAGAAGCAGGCACGAGACCATAAGAGACACTGATACTGACTCTAGCAGGGGATCACTGTGGATCCCCCAAACACAAGTCTTGTATCCATAGTAGCGCAGGAAGTTTGAGTCCCTGACACTGACCGATGCTGATCCCTGGGCGCTCTACGGCCTTGGCTCTCTCACACACCTCCCCACTCTGCAGCCACTTCGGCAGAGTGCAGAGACAACAATCAGGAAGTCTATTACAAGTCAAAAATAAAAACCAAGGCCAGAACACACCACAAATGCTGGAGCAAAACAGCCTGAGAGGAATCTTGATCCAGCAGTACCATAGAATGTGATGAAAGTGTAATTATTACAATGTCTATGGAGCCAAAACCAAAAAACCCAGGATATGAAACAACAGAATAAAGATATGGAAACTATCAGGCAGGCACAATCTGAAACAACAGCTAAGAAACACTATAACTGAATATAACACCTCACAGCAGACAAACAGTAGCAACAGAGAATTATTGACACAGTGTCAATGAATATACAAAGAAAGCAATGTAGAGAATGAGTAAAAATCTAAAGTAGTGTAAGAGAAATAACATCTGTATCATGAGGTTCCCAGAAAGAGAAAGGATAGAAATTTGAAAGAAGTAATTTCTGGAAAACAAACCAAATATTGTGGTCCAAGAGATGCAGGCAGTTCCAAACAAAATACCAGACAGAGACAAATAAGACACGATAATAAAGCTGTTTAAAGTCAATGACAAGGGCAGAGTACTAAGGAAGGACATAAAGAGAAAAAGAGCAACCTACAGGGATTAATCCAAACATTAACAGACTTTTTAGTAGAAACGTTAGGAAAGGAAAGGAGACAGGAGATTTAAATCACTTAAAGATTTTCAGCCCCAATCCTTTACCTGGCAAGAGTAACATTAAGAACAGAATTTGTCAAGCAACAGAACAATGAAAACAGAGACAACAAATTCCAAAATGATTTAACCTGGAGAAGGAAGAGGAGAGGGACTATGTGGCAAGAGACCAGACTGTCCATAAGGTGACACAGTTATCCCACCATGTACTAACCTTAGTTAGCCCATCATATCTTAATCATATTCAATAACCTCAAAGAAATGGACAAGTTTCTACACTAACAGTCTACCAAGACTAACCCAGGAAGAGACTAATTTCAATTTACAGATGGAAAACTGAGGTCTATAAACATTAAGAAATCAGTCACTGGCCATTTAGCATTTCTCTTTTGTAAGGCAATGCAAATGACATATACTCCTAATGCATTTTATCTTTTTCAAAAATCCCATCCACTGGAACTCTGCCTAGAGGCAGAGACAAAGGAATGGGATTTGTGTTAAACAGATATTTCCAATCATAATTTTAAGACTATATATACCTCAGGCAGCCAGGCATGGTGGCATGTGCCTGTAATCCCAGCTACCTGGGAGGCTGAGGCCAGGGATCACTTGAGTCCGTGGGTTTGAGACAACCCTGGGCAACATAGTGAGACCTAGTCTCTAAGGAACAAACACAATGCAATGCTAGCTTGGCATTTTTATTTATTATGAAGAAGGCTTAATGATTAGAATGTTAGAATAACAGTCCTGTTTGGGGGATAAAGGGAGTGAATAAAGCAAAGTTATAACTGAGTAAAAGTTGTATAGTCAAATGCTGGACATGTTTAATGACTTTTAGAGTTTAAAACCTCAACCATACCATAATAAAGAATGAAATCATCTTTATAACAGTATTATTGTGTTACAATCAGAGAACATGATTCCTTATAAATGAAATTCTGTCAGAGTGTATTTACCCACAATACAGCATCCTGGGAGTGATGTGTGGGGTGTGTCTGGGGACACATTCTCTGGAAATAATTCTCTTATTCTATTGTGTATGATACACAATAGGTGACATATGATGTCACAGTTAATTTTATCTTTAAAAAAATAAGAAATTAATGAAGATAGTTATCTTTGGGTAATGCAAATACAAACTTATCTTTTACTTTCTATCCTATACTAAAACACTGGCTTTTTTGGGTTTGTTTGTTTTGTTTTTATAATATGTGCTATTGCTATAATAAAAAAAAATCTAAGTATGCTACATAAGGAGAAATCACAAACTATCTGAGGGAAAGGGACAATATAGATATGATGGCCTAACAGACCAAGTAAGAAATTTGTTAGGAAAATCTGAACATTCAAAACCAGGAAATTCTGACTACCACATCTTATCAGAATCTTATCAGGATCTTATATGACTCCACCACTTGTCTCATGTATACCTTCATAAAACAGGTGTTACAAAGAGTGCTTGATCAAACTAAAAAGCTTCTGTACAGCAAAAGAAACAGAAAAAACTAAAAGAAGTCCAACCGAATGGGAAAAAAATTTGCCCTCCACAATAGTGATAAGGGTTTAATAACGAAAAGAACTCACACAACTAAACAAAAGCAAAATAAAAAGCCCAATCAAAAAATGGGGAGAAGAACTAAAAAGACTTCTCCAAAGAGGAAATACAAATGACCAACAGACACATGAAAAATTGCTCAATGTCACTAGCAATAAGGGAAATGCAAATCAAAACCACAATGAGATACCACCTTACTCCAGTAAGAATGGCCCACATCAAGAACAGGCAACAAGTGCTGGTGAGGATGTGGAGAAAAAGGAACACTCTTACACTGTTGGTGGGAATGTAAACTGGTCCACCCTCTATGGAAAGCTGTGTGGAGGACCCTCAAATTAATGAAAATGGAACTACCATTTGACCCAGCAATTGCTCTCTTGGGCATCTACCCAAAAGAGACCTCAATGTGGGTACAAAGGGACACCTGTGCTCAGATGTTTACCGCAGCACTATTTATAATTGCAAGGACATGGAAGCAACCTAAGTGCCCCAAAACAGATGACTGGATGAAAAAAATGTGGTACATATACACGATGGAATATTACTCATCAATTAAGAATGACAAATTTGACGACTTTATGACAACATGAATGTACTTAGAAGGAATCATACTAGCAGAAGCAAGTCAAAAAGAGAAAGAAAGAAATCAAATGGTTTCACTAATATATGGGATATAATGAAAAAAATAAACAAAAGCCATGAGGAAAAGACAAAACAAGCTAAGCACCAAACTGAAGCATACAACTATGGGTAGGAGGGAAGGAAGGGATGGGAGGGGGGTTAAATCCCGGGGATCACAATGATGTGAAATTTATATCTAAATAAATTAGTTAAAAAAAAAACAAGGAATGCTTGACAATATAAATGAAAGAATGACAACACATGCCCGCATGCACAAAGGAAAAAAGCAGACAAACCTTCTGAATAGAAAGAAGCTGGGGATTCACCCCAAACTCTCATTTTATATATAAAGAAACTGAAGTCAGGATCATTTAAAGTTTGCCTAAAGTGACACATGAGGTCAGAAAAGAACAAAGAATAAAGTTGCAGGGAAGTCTTTTAGCATCTCTTTTTTTCATAGGTAAGCTAAAAAGGTTGGTCTAAGAGTATAACTAATTCCAAAGGCTCCTGCAGAGCTCTGAAGTTGTGCAGTTTCATACACATGTGGCAGAATTATGATAAATCTAACTCATCTGTACTTCTAAGATATATTAAGTTCTATTTCTCTATTTCTTATGTTTTCAGAGCAGCTTCTAAAAATTTTTCTAGAGACATCCAAGACAGGAGATGTCATCAAAATGGTGATAGAGGATATCCTTGCTTTAGTTCCAAAAGGAACTAAAAATATTCAGGAATAGCAACACACTGAGAGAACGAGAACCCCACAGCACAGCAGTAAAGCTGTAGTTATACCCCACTGTAACTACAGACGAACACAGACTGCACAGGAAGGGAACATGAGAAGATCCAAGCACCAGCAACAGAAGCTGGCTCTGGTCTCTACTATGTCAGTAGAGAGATGTGTAGTGACAGCCTTCAGGGGTGCTGTGTGTGGGAGGGCTAAGATACCAGGGTTGCTAGTTAAGTAGGGTGCCTGGAGAGGAGAGAATAGAGATAATGTGGAGATATATATATTGTTGGCCAGGGGAAGCCCAAAACAGAGGAGTTAGGATGCTCCACATACAACAGGATCCCAGCAAGGAGGACAACAGAGAAACAGGTCTTACCCACACTTCCCACCCGACTGTCAGCATCTATACTGGTGATGTGAATGAGACAGTTGAGTCTAAGATCTGGGACCCCAGAAGGAAGGGTTAACATTTTGCTGTGTACATACACAAGGTCCTTCCCAGGTATCCTTGACAGTGGATGGCTCTATCCAGACTCCTCCCTCACCCCACTGACATAACCTTAGCTATGTCAGTGCTGGAGGGCCTATGGTAGCTTACAGGAACCAAAATAAATTTCAAAATAACATAATAGCACCATCTGCTGGAAAATTAAACACATGCAGCTCAGTTCTAAGTTGCTGATCCAGATTCCAAGTGGGCAGACAGAAAAAGAAAGTACCAGGCTGCTAGAGAACTGAAGGTAAGATGACAACAAAAGACAAAGGACAACTCTCCAGAATCCAAACTCAAAAACAGGGATGATGTATATTTCTAGTGGATAAATGGAAATAGCTTTCGTACAGATACTCAGAGATTAAGAAAACTCAAAAAAAGCAATTCAAAGCGATATGAGAGAACTCAGAAGAACAAAGAAAACAGAGAAAGTATGAAATCTTGCCATTTGCAACAACATGGATGGAATTGGAGGAAATTACGCTAGGTGAAATATGTCAGAGGAGGAAGCCTAATACTGGATGAGCTCACTTACATGTAGAACATAAAGGAGAAACTCACTCACTCACTCACTCACTCACTCACTCACTCACTCACTCACTCACTCACTCACTCACTCGATCCAACCTTCAGAATCTGACTATAGAATTGAGGTTGGGGGTAGAGGAAAAGCAGAGGGCAGAGGGGCAACAATGAATGATGATGGAAGATTATCAGTATTTTGTGGTGGGTGTGTTGTGATGACATACATTGGACAAGGAGTGAATCTGTACACTGAAAATACAGAGTTGTAAATCAATGTTATTTGGAGGAAAATATTAATAAAAGGAAACTCAAAACATATTTAATGAGCTCAAGAATATAAACAGCAGAAGGTAGAAAGTAAAGGTTCATACAAGAAACTAAAAGAGAACAAGAGTGCTAAGGAAAGAATAGACCTAGTATAGAAATAAATCAGTCAACCAGACAATAAATCAGCCAAGAAAGTGGGGGAAATAACAATATGTGGAGATTAAAGAACATACTACTAAAGAACTCCTGTTTCAACAAGGAAATCAGAGAAATGAAAAATATCTGGAGTCAGATGAAAATGAAGACATGATTTAGTACCTTTGGGATGCAGCAAAAATAGTAATAGAAGCAACGCAGGCTTACCGCAGAAAATTGAGACAAATCACAAATAAAAAAATCTAATTATTTACCTATAGGAACTCAAAAAAGAAAAAAACCCAAAGTCAGTAGAATAATAGTAGCAGAAATTAATGGAATAGAAATTAAATGCAAAAGATAAACCAGAAGCTGGATCTTTGAAGAGAAAGACAAGGCCATACAAGAGTGTTTTAAATGCTGACATGTCAATAACTGGACAATCTAGACAAAACGGACAAATTCTTAGAAACATAATATTCTAGGACCGGATCAGGAGGATAACAGGAAAACTGAACAGACCTATCAAAATTTAAACAGTAATCCAATCTCCCCCAAAACAAAAGCCCAGAACCAGATGGCTTCACTAATGAGTTCTACCAAATCTTTAAAGAATACCTACACTTCTTAAACTCTTCTGAAAAATGAAAAAGGGAATATCCCCAAACACATTTTATGAGCCCAGTTATAACCAAATGTACTGATGAAGATAAACACTAAAGTCCTCAACAGAATACTAGCAAACTGAACTCAACAATACATTGAAAGAACCATACATCAAAACTGAGAGGATTTATTCTAAAAATGCAAGGGTTGAACACAGTTTAATAAGTGTGCTCATGAATTAGATGAATACTGTTAAAATGTTTACACCACCCCAAACAAGCTATAGATTCCATGCAAACCCTACAAATTTACACTGGCATTTTTCAGAAATAAACAATCCTAAAATTTGTATGTAATCACAGAGGCCTTGAATAGTCAAAGCAATTTTAAGATGAACAAAGCTATGTATATCACACTTGCTGGTTTTATGGTATTTGTCATAAAAGCAGACACATAGATCAATGGGACAGTACTTAGAACCAACAAATAAACCCACACAAACATGATCAACTAATTTATGGTAAAAAAGTCAGGTCGGGCATGGTGGCTCGTGCCTGTAAGCTTCAGCCTATGAAGCGGCTGGGGCTAGGGACTGCAATTCAAGTCCCACCTCGCCTGGGGCCCATAGCGAGACCTAGTCCCCAAAAATAGCTGGGCATGGTGGTGTGCGCCTGTAATCCCAGCTACCTGGGAAGCTGAGGCTGGGGATTGCTTGAGTCTGTGGTACCCTGGGCAGCATGAGCCTGCGGTTCCATGGGCAAAAATAGCGAGACAGTCTCAGAAAACAAAAAAGTCAAGGATATATAATGGGGAAAAGAAAAGTCTCTTTAATAAATGGTGTTGGAGAAACTGGACAGCTACATGCAAAAGAAATTGGTTTACACTCATAACCATATACAAAGATTAACTCAATATAAATTTTAAAAAATTGAATGTAAGAACAGAAATCATAATCTGTCTAGTAAAATATGTAGGTGTTTGTAATAAATTTTTTAAATTGTCAAAGCAAAATAACCTGGTGGCACTACATCAAAAAAATTCTGCACAGCAAGGAAATCAGAATGAAAAGGCAACTTAATGGGAGAGAAGATTCACCAATAATATATCTGATAGTGGGTTAATATCCAAAATATATAAAGAATGACTACTAAATAGCAAAAGAAAGAAAACAAAAACCCAAATACTCCAACAAACCACACAATCTGACTATATGGACAGAGGATCTAGACAGATGTTTATCAAAAGAAGACATGAAGATGGCTAACTGATACCTCTCTCTCTCGCTCTCTCAGCCATTAAAAAAAAAAAGGAAATCATGCACTTTTGACATGAACTGGACCTTCAGGACACTAAATGAAATAGGTCAGGCAAAGACAAATATCATAAAACTTCACATATACATGAACTGTAAAAACCTGATGGACTAACAAAAACAGACTGGTGGCTGCCATAGTGGGGAGTGAAGGTATAAAAAGGCACAAACTTTCAGTTGTAAGAGAAATAAGGTCTGGAGTAACGCATAGCATGATGACTACAGTTAATACTACATATCTGAATGCCGTTTAAAAGGGTAGATCTTAGAAACTAGTACATAAATTAATTGTATCTCAAAAAAAATCACCCTCTGAAATCTAAGAATGGCTGACAAAATGGAAACTTATCTTCAAAGATAAAAGTTTAGGGAAGGTAGCAGTGAACAACTTATTTGTAAGTTGTCTAACTTATGATGGTAAAAGTTAAAAGTTTAGGGAAGGTAGCAGTGAACAACTTATTTGTAAGTTGTCTAACTTATGATGGTAACTCTGGAAACTGAAAAAACTAAGTTTATAAGACTCAGTGTTCCTTAGGTTGAGTCCATATACATATGAAATGTGACTCTGACATGAAGACAACAAGCTAAATAAAAATAATTTGTTAAAAAGGATTTTCCCTTGGGTAAAAATGTTAAGGGATCTCCCCACTCCCTTTTCTTAAAGCAGTTGCTCCATCAAATTTTCAATTATGAAACCCTTATCTATTTTTTAGACATAAATGTAGCTGCCTTAAAAATAAGCCTCTGAAAATCACTTCTTAGAGGTTTTGGAGTGTTTGAAAAGTAAAAACCAAAGAAAACAGAAGCCTGATGGCCTTGTCTCTGATTTTAGGATGGGCACCTGTTCCGTCTTGTCACCACCTGCATAAAGATGGTGAAAGGTGTTATTTTTCTTCCAGATGAAAGCAATGAGGATCACAAACAGCCAACCTCATTCCCAGAGAATTTAAAATAAACTGTACGTAGCAAGTGGTGCTGTTTATCTAGATAAACTGTAGGTAACATGACTTAATGTGACTAGATTCTATCACCTGGTTGCATAAATGAACAGTCTTTGCAATTCCACTAAAATGCAGATTGCCTGTCATGTGTGCAGAGCCATCTAGTAATCTAGTAATGTTTACTCAATAATAAGTGGTTTAGTTTTGTTTTTATTTAAATTTTTCTTTTAAACTTTTCTTAATTCTGGTGATGTCAATTCACCTTTTCAGACTCAGACTGAAACATTTAAGTCATCCTTTATTTCTCATTTTCTTTCATATGACTATTTCATATTCCATATTCATATTCAGATAACTGCAGTGGGTTTCTAGCCAGATTTCCTCGAATAGAGCCTTGCCCTTTCTAAAAGACTTCCCACAGCAGCCTCACTGATCCTCTTAAAACGTGAGCTTGCTCTTAAAGTCTCATTTTTTTTCTCTTAATGACCTAAAAGGCTCTCCGTACTCTCTCCTTTCTGACCTCATTTCCTACAAACTTCAGTTTTCAGTTATTTTTTTTTCTTACATGGTCATAGTCCCCATATTTCTCCTACCACCATATTACCCGTGAACCGTCACCACATTCCCTTGTGTTCATCCCGCCCCAGTTTTGCCCCACCCCTTTGCTATGTGCTTCAGTTCTATGGTTCGTTTTAAAGTGGTTTCGTTCTTTCCCACAGCTGTCAAGAGAAGTTTCTTGGTTGGCACAGGAGTATTTTACTACTATCACAGCTTCCATGACCCGAATAGCCTTCCAGAACTTTGAGCAATTAGTTAAGAATCCTGAAGGCACCAACCAACTGTCAATTATCGCCAAAACCAAAATCATGCACTTGGCCGGTTCAATTTGATCTCTCTCGGTGCCTCTCTCGCGGAATACCACCCCAACTTTGCACTTACTTAGACCATTGTGACTAGAAGGTACCTCCTCGCAGAAGCCACGCAAATCCAGGCAAACTCCCCTCCGGCGGCGCCCCGTCTTACAGAGCGAAAGGCCCGCAGATTTCACACCAGCCAGGGACTCCCCTCGGTAACACAAAGGCCGGAGGCGACCAACGTGCTTTCGGAAAACTAAACCTCCGCGGCGACGCCAGTCTTGGACCCCAGGGTTTGGAACAAAGGAGCGAAGGCAGGAAGCGGCTCGGGACGCTGCACCACCCAACCAAGGGGAAGACCCACCTCCGGCACCTGTGCTTCCTCGCCCTTCCCACGCGGCTCCTAATTTTACTCTGCGCACCGGAAAACCACGAGCACCTGCGGCGGCCTCGACTCCGACCCCAAGCCCGGGAGGCTCGGGTCCCCCGGCCCCACCCACCTGCCAGGCGCCCGGGGATCTCACCTGCGGACCTCGAGGGTCGTAGCCGAGGCTCGCGGTCGCCCCGCCGCCGGCCCCGCGCCAGCCGGTAAAGGAAGTAGCAGGCACCGGCGCCCAGGACCAGGCCCGCCGCTGCCCAGCCCACGTTCCGGGCGCCGCCCATGCTGTCGCCGGGACCCGGGAGCAGCGCAGGGCCTGGCGCGGGAGACGCCGGAGGCAGCGGGTCGCGACGCAGCTGAAGCAGCCGCCGGCAGACGCAAGGGGAAATGGGGGTCGGAGCTCCGCCTCCCGGAAGCCACCCAGTTAGAACCCGTGAAACCTCCTACTTCGGCCCCGACGGCTTCCCCAAGGCGGGGCGAGAGTGGAGGCGAGAGCGTGTCAGTGAGGAGCTGCCCAGACCGTTCGCCCAGAGAAGATACCTGGGGGGCTGCCGAGTGGAGGCCAGCCGCCCCTCGCGTCCTCCCCGTTCCATCCCGTTCCGCGCGAGCCAAGCCCCCCACGACGCAGGTCCTCGCCGAGGGAGTGGCCGTGCTACCCTGCGCCCCGCCCCTTAGCTTCGCCCCGCCCCTTTCCGCCCCGCCCCCATCCCTTTTCGCCCCGCCCCGCGGTTGCCATGGCGGCGGCTGAACGCGCTAGCACTTCGCTAGGGCGGCGACTCTTCACGCGCTGGGCGTGGGGAGCTGGCGGGAACGCAGATTTTCACTCAAAGCCCAGGCAATGTCTTCCCTACGCACCGCCAGCCCCAAGCTGAGGAACTACTTCAAGAAGAACTACATCCCTCAGATCTGCGAGGTACTAGAGCCAGGTGGCTACGGAGTTAAAAGAGGGAAGAATCAGAAGACGTTCCAGAGAGGGTGGGGGAGCTCTAGGGTTTGCGGGGAGGAGGGAGTGAAGGAAGGAGAAGGGAACGGAGAGGAAATGTTAGCCTTGGGCAAGGCCGGCCGTCTGGGCTGAAGATTCAAGTCAGAGAGAAGATAAGTGGCTGAAAGTGGGAGTGGGTGACATCTCCAAGGGAGAAAGCACAGGGCCCCTAGGACAGAACCCCCAAACTCTAACTTAAAAGGTTTGGACAAGAGGGACTTGGGGACAAGAACAGTGAGATGAAAGTGCCCAAGAATCTGAAGAGCAAGATCAGGAGAGTGGACAGTAGTGCCGCCTTAGATGAGGACCTGAAGGGATTCCATGGATTCGCATGGATTCGACCCACGGTGAGACTGGGTTTCAGTGGAGCGGTGAAGGCAAGTTGAAGCTGGCTGGGAATAGAAGCTAAGACCTTTATGAAGGGAAGGACTCACAGCCAAGTTGGCCTCAGACTGCAGTGAGCTCTCCCCACCCTCCACCCTTTAATTATAACCAGACAGAAGGAGTATAGGGTGGGGGTGTCTAGGTTTTCAAGTGATAAAAAGCCAAGAAAAATCCCTTAGGGTGATTTCTGTTTTCTCTACAAATACTTGGTGAGATATTTACCAAAAATGTGTATTTTTGAGTGGGGATGGAGGATGCAAAAGGGGTTTTGAATAGAGGTAGATGATGTGGTGTGGTGGATGAAGCAGAGCAAAGTCTAGGGAAGGAAAGGGAAGACTAATGGGCTGTTGGGAGGTCAATTTGGCATAACCCCTCTACTTTTCGTATGTAATTCTAGAAGTATGTATTAAAATGTAAAATGCATAGACTTTTTGGTCAAGCATTTTTACTTCTAGGAACCTACTGAAGTGATCTACTGGCACATGTGTTCACAAGGATGTACAAATATATTTATTTTAACATAGCTACATGGTGAAACTGGTGGGTGATCTCAATGTGGATAAGGGAACTGGATATTATGTAGAATAAAGTATATTAGTACCTATTGAACAGAAAAGTTCTCCAAGACATAGTAAGTTTAAAACAAAAAGAAAATGGAAAAAAAATATGAGTGCCTGCTAGTCTAGCTCTCTGCTTTCATATATGTAGGTATATGTGCCTATCTATATTAATGCGTAGAACATATGCTTTTACTCTGTTCTGTTCTTTTCCCTATTTTTCCTTTGTGCTCAGTTTGGATATTGTTTCATTGATTGTTTTCAAGTTTATGGATTCTGTTTTATGCTGTGCACAATCTTAAATATATCAAACAAGTTCTTAACTTCAGACAATTTTTTTTAGTTCTAGAATGTCCACTTGATTTTTTTATACATTCTGATTAAAATTCTGCATCTTTTCATCCATTTTGTTCATCATTTTCTGTTTTGATTAACATGTTTTTATTTTTAAAATCATTGTCTGGTACACACCTGGGAACTACTCTTTAGTTGTGTACCCAAATCATAATTTCTATTCTTAAATAAATCCCATCCCTGATTTAAATAAAATAAAAACAAAATCACTAATAAATGAATAACTTTTTTTTATTTTTTTAATTTAATTAATTCATTTATATATATTTCACATCATTTCCGTCCCTGGGGGTCACCCACCACCTCCCCTTCCCACTCGCTCCAGCTGGTCCCCATTCTCCCCTTGTGCGTTTCATTTGGTTGACCATATATTAGTGAAACCATTTGGTTTCTGTCCCTTTCTATCTGGCTCGTTTCTGCTAGAATGATTTCTTCTAGGTACATCCAGGTTTCCATAAATTCATCAAATTTGTCATTTTTAATTGATGAGTAATATTCCATTGTGTATATGTACCACATTTTTTTCATCCAGTCATCTGCTTTGGGTCATTTAGGTTGCTTCCATGTCCTTGCAATTGTAAATTGTGCTGCGGTAAACATCCGAGCGCAGGTGTCCCTTTGTACCCACATATAGGTCTCTTTTGGGTAGATTCCCAAGAGAGCAATTGCTGGGTCAAATGGTAGTTCCATTTTCATTAACTTGAGGGTCCTCCATACAGCTTTCCATAGTGGTTGGACTAGTTTACATTCCCACCAGCAGTGTAGTAGTGTTCCTTTCTCTCCACATCCTCGCCAGCAATTCTTGTTGTCTGTTCTTTGGATGTGGGCTATTCTTACTGGTGTAAGGTGGTATCTCGTTGTTGTTTTGATTTGCATTTCTCTTATTACTAGCAAAGTTGAGCAGTTTTTCATGTGCCTGTTGGCCATTTGTATTTCCTCTTTGGAAAAGTGTCTTTTTAGTTCTTCTCCCCATTTTTTGATTGGGCTTTTTGTTTTGCATTTGTTTAGTTGTGTTAGTTCCTTGTGGATCTTCGTTATTAAGCCTTTGTCGCTCATGTGGAGGGCAAAGATTTTTTTCCCATTCGGTTGGACATCTTTTAGTTTTTTCTGTTGTCTCTTTTGCTGTACAGAAGCTTTTCAGTTTGATGTAGTCCC
>PVHY01024971.1:0-18953 GCA_004024945.1 Uropsilus gracilis | reverse complement strand
GATACAGAGGGGGGATATGGAGGGAGGAGGAAGGGGGATACAAGGGGGATATGGAGGGAGGAGGAGGGATCAATTAATGCACAATTGTGACAAATCAATAAAATGAATTTAAAAAAAGAAATCAATAAAATTCAAAAAAAAAAAAAAAAGAAGATATTCAAATGGCCAACAGGTACCTGAAAGTGTTCAACCTCTGTAATCACTAGTGAAATGCAAATCAAAACTACAGTGAAGTATCACCTCACATCTGTCGGAATGCTTATCACAAAAGACAAGAAGCAACAAAGCTGACAAGGATGTGGAGAAAAGGGAACTTTTGTACACCGTTGATGGAAATGTAAATTGGTGCAGCAACCATGGAAAACAGTATGGGTATTTCTCAAAAAAATTAAAAGCAAAACTATTATTTGATCCTGCAACTCCACTTCTGGGTACATATCTGAAAGAAATGTAGTCACCATGCTGAGGAAATATCTGTGTCATCCGCATTCATTGCATCATTAATTACAAAAGCTAAGACACGGAAACAACTTAACTGTCTATCAAAAGAAGAATAAAAAAAGAAAATGTGAGATTTATAAAATGGAATACTATTTGATTACGGAAATCTTGGCATTTTTGATAACAAGGATGGAACTTGAAGGTTCCATTCCATTTATGCTAGGTAAAATAAGTCAGACAAAGACTATGTGGTCTCACT
This sequence comes from Uropsilus gracilis, assembly GCA_004024945.1. Classification (NCBI taxonomy): domain Eukaryota; kingdom Metazoa; phylum Chordata; class Mammalia; order Eulipotyphla; family Talpidae; genus Uropsilus; species Uropsilus gracilis. Next base: position 18,253 of record PVHY01024971.1, on the reverse strand, counting down.
TATACATGAATCTTAAAAAAAAAGAAAAAAGGAAAACTCAGAAAAAAAGATAGAACAATGGTTGCCAGGGGAAGCAGAAGCAGGTGAGGGACAAGAGAACTAAATGAATGTAGTCCAGCTATAAGATAAATACTAGGGATGTAATATACAACAGGATGACTATAGCTAACACTGCTACATGGTGTATTTGAAAGCTGCTAAGAGAGTAAACTCAAAGTTCTCATCGCTTTGGTTTTGCTAATTCATCAAAAATGATTTTGCAAATTAATGAGATAACAGATGTTAATTAAGCTTGTTATGAAAATCATTTTGCAATATATGTATGATCTAGTTATTTATGTTGCATATCTTATGCTTATATAGTACTATATGTCAATCATATCTCAATAAAACCAAAAAACTATATGCTTATATAGCACTATCTACCAATCATATCTCAATTTTAAAAAATCTGAATCAGGTAGCCATTTTGCTTCATTTTTTTAATTCTTCAAAGATCTCCAAATCAGATCATGAAGGCTCAACCTTAGTATTTGGCCAAGCTAGCACTGGGAAAACACCAGCCATTAAAAACAAATTGTGAAACTATTTTGAAAATGTTTGGATCACTAGCTTACATGGCTCATCAATAAGATTCAATGTTCAGATTTTAAGCAAAATTACTTACTTGACTGATCTGATGAAATTGTCACAAACAATTATATAACACATAAGGAAAATGAATAGTAAACTAGGAGCTAGTGATTTTAGAAAAAAACAAACAAACCTACAATAGCTCTTAAATACCAAGAAACACCACCTGAGCAACTCTTTCAAACAGTAGTGGCCTGTTTTTTAATTTTTCTTCTCTTTCTTCTAATTCTTGTTGGTATTCTCTCATCCTTTCCTTTTCACTCTTTCTAAAATCAAATAAAAGGAATGGAATTTTAAAAGGAACTTGCATATGCATAACTTTTAGCTTAGATGACAAATCAGAAATTAAACTATAAGCACAGTTTATAGGATACCATAATTCATATTCCACAGACAGGTAAATTTTTATGGAATGCAGAATAAAAATCCTAGGTTCCGAGAGCACATGTTTTACATCCTGGAAACAATCTGCATACTCTCAGTTTCTGAAATCTTTAAGACAGTGTTTTTTTTGTTTGTTTGTTTTTTTGAGACTAGGTCTTGCTATTTTTGCCCATGGAACCGTAGGCTCTTGTTGCCTGGGGTACCATAGGCTCAAGCAATCCCCAGCCTCAGCTTCCCAGGTAGCTGGGATTACAGGCGCGCACCACCACGCCCAGCTATTTTTTTGGAACTAGGTCTCGCTACGGACCCCTGGCGGGACTCGAACACGATCCCTTGCCCCAGCCGCTTCATAGGCTGAAGCTTACAGGCACGAGCCACCGTGCCCGGCTAATAAAGAGTGTATTAAGGAGGTTCAAAATGGCTTGAATAGATGAATGTGTCCTCTTACATTACTTTCAAGTATATAAAACCAGGAAAGTTTGGTTCAGACTAGGTATTAAGAAACTTTTGAAAACAAGATCTTAACTCTTTTTTGTAAATGAGATCTCCTATAATGATGATAAAGTGAATTAAATGGGAACAGGCAGAAATGAAGTACAGGAATATAACATATTGAAGTACAGGAGCCAAAATACAGAAATTCATAGTAAGTGTATCTACTCTTTGGACAAGATCCTCTAAATTAAACTGTTACTTTCTCTATGTCAAGTATATTAACTTTGTCAAGACGAGACTTCATGGATTAGAGAAAATAATCACATGGTAAGATTATAATTATGCTTACATATACACATATTGGCATTATGAAAAAGCCAGTTTATCTTCTAAGAGTAAATAGCATAATTGTGAGAAGTCTGGCTCAAGTTCATTGTTTTATGTTCCTCTATCAATGAATTACATTGACACACATTAGTATAAAATACACATAAATACATATAAAATACACATGACAATCTACTTAGTATTACTAAATAAGTATATTACTTAGTATTATGCAGAACATGCATTTTAAAAGGTATATTCATTATAACTGAAAGCAAATACAGATTCTTTGGTATGTACAAGTCAGATTTAAAATAATCATATTTACTTACCTAACTTTGGGAGAGGTATTTTCCTACTTAAACATGAACATTTTCATGTGCAACATAAAAATGACCCTTTGGAACAAGGGTTTTCAAACTTTGTACTGTAGAATTCCAGAGTTCTATAAATATTTTTACTTTTCAATATTAAAACTGTAGCAAATGCAACACAGAACTAAACATTAACACCCATGCATTAATCAACACATGGCAGTTGATAGTAATTAAATCAAAGTGTTAATTTGATTTTGTTTTTTTGGTTTTGTTTTTTTTGAGACTAGGTCTCGCTACTTTTGCCCATGGAACCGCAGGCTCTCATTGCCCGGGGTACCACAGACTCAAGCAATCCCCAGCCTCAGCTTCCCAGGTAGCTGGAATTACAGGCACGCGCCACCACGCCCAGCTATTTTTTTGGAACTAGGTCTCGCTACGGGCCCCAGGTTGGACTCAAACCGCGATCCCTAGCCCTGGCCGCTTCATAGGCTGAAGCTTACAGGCACAAACCACCGTGCCTGGCCAAAGTGTTAATTTGTGTTAAGAGATTTTATGCAGACCATTGAACAAAATTATTTGACATTTCTGTTTATCAAGGAATATTCTGAGATTACATAGCAGACTGTTAAAAAAAAAGGTCTATCTGTGTGAATCAAGATTTTTCTCAATAATATATTGTGCAAGAAGTTATAGAAAGAAAAAGATTAAATGCAGATATTATAACTATAACCTACAGTCATACATGTTTCTGCTCATTAACAGGGCATCAGTGCTAACCATGAGGTGAGTGAATGTATGTGTGTATGTTGAGTATAAATGATAGTAACTTGGATACACAAACTAAACTACTAGTACTACTCTTAATCTGTTCATACATTGCTATCCAGTGATAAAATAAGAAAGTTTGAAAACCCATGATCCAGAGGTTCAGGATTCCTTCATGATACCTGAGAGATTTTATTCTGGCTTTAGACATTTGAGCTAAACTTTGGTGTGAGTCATAAGCCTGAGCCCGGTTTATCAGAAGTTTCTGCAATTCTTTCATTCTTTGCTTCTGCTTAGTTAGGATCCGATTTCTCTCTTCTTCCAACATTTTCTTTTCCTCAAGTGATTTCCTGAGGGCAACAAACTAAGGCTTAATTCACTTTAAGCCAATGAGAACGTTGTTTAGCAAAGATTTAACTCAAAGGTTGGAAAAGGGCACCTTTCAAGGCTCTGATTGTGAAACTGGAAATCAGTAAGTAGATTTTTCTATCCCCGAGTCTTAAGATGGAAAGACATTCATTTCTTAGAAGAATAACCTCTGGCAAAATGTTCTGTATCGCACAGCAAAATATATTATCAGATATAATAATTTTTTCTGTTTTTAAATTCACCAAAAATAAAATCAATATAGCTGTATATATTATTTTAGTAATGAGGGTAAGTCAGTATTACATCCTAATAATTTACCTTGTGGCTTGTTCTCTTCCTCTAGAGGATGCTGTGGGTATTGGAAAGCAGATGTTGCAAGGCATAAGCTTTATACTTGCACCTCCTGCTGGGGATTTATGCCTTGAAGACAGGTCAGGCCGATATGTTCCTTTTAAATTTTCTTCTTCATCTGTCTCAATGTCTGCCAAATTTTTCTCTCTCTTAGTGGATACACGTGAGGCTGCATGAAGATCAAATGGTTTATGGATTATTCATTTGGATATTTTCATTCTGAGAGGTGTCTCTGATATCTCAGGAAGATTTTCAAAATCAGCAATTGGCACTTACCTTTGTGTTTACCCTTCAACTTCTCAGCCTGTTCCTTGGGCTTCCATGCAGAAAAACTTTTGTAAGCTGGTGTAGCAAACAGAGGAGATGAATTCTCTAAGAGATCTTGTGTTCTAATATTTCTAGGGAGCTCTTCTTTTAACTTGCCATTGGTAGTTGTAGTATACGTAGACTGAGGTATAGGCTTGGCTTTAAATCGATTTGTTTTCTTTTTACACTTAAAAAAGTCTCTCAGCTGCTTTTCCCGGATTGCTTGCTTCTCTTCCTCCCTTGCAATAAACTTAAATGGCTTTTGTGAGGCCAAAAGAGCTTCTTTGTTTTTCTCCTTCCTAAATTTCCTCTGTTCTTCATTTTGCTTGACTAAATCATGATAGGAAGGGAAAAAGACGAATGTAGGAACTGGATTAGCTCGAAATTTCTTCTTACACTCAGGATCTTCTTTTTCTAGAGCATTGTATAATATTTCAATATCTGATTTAGATTTTATGTCCTCCTCTCTTTTCTTCTCTTCTCTAATTGTCATCTGAAAAGGCTCCGGCACTGTAATCTTTGGTACCCACTCTTTTGGTTTCTTCTTTGCTTTCTTAACTACTGGGAAATCATCATCTTTATATTGAATATAATCTTCAATAGAAAAGTTCTTCCACATGTTGCTGATGAGCTCCTTTGCATAGGTCATCATTTTGTCTTTCTCAGGATAGTCTTTTTCTAAATTTGGCAACTCATCATCAGAGGGAAGCATAATCAGGGAGGAAGACTGACCTAAATTAGGTTCTGAAAATGATGTTACTAAGGAGACAGGGTGATAGGAATTCTTTTCTGACACAGACCTAAGCAAGAACAATAATTAAATTATACTTTCAGTTACATGTGGAAACATACATATATTAAGAACTATGTATTTTCTAAGATCAAGGCATAATCTGTCACAAGACTGGAGCTGGGTAGGGCTTATAAAATGATTACCTCTATTTTGTGCCGAGATGCCTATTTTCTAATCTGACTCCATTATTTTACAGGGGAAGAAGCTGAAGCTCCTTATATCTAATCTCTATTGACTTCTCTGTATGTTTCCCAGAGTCACTGACCTAAAACATATCTGACCACATCATTCATTCCCTTCTTGAAATCTTTCCATTAATTTCTCATTTGTCACTAAGACAAATCTAGATTCTGAACCCTTTCAAGACTACCCCTGCCTACCTCTCCAGTTTTACCTCTCTGCCTACCCTCAGTCATATCCAATCACATAAAGTTCCTCACAAATATCAAGATTTCTCATGCTGCCATGCCCTTGTATATATGCTTCCTGTATCTGTTGCAGCTTTTTGTTTAGATCGAACTCAGAGAGATGACAACTGAGTAGAAAATTCCTGCCTGCCTCTATTCACAAAGATCTTAAGACAACGCTGGCATCAACTGCTTTCTTCCCCTGGGTTCATAATACTCACATTATATTGCAATTGTTGGTCCTCAGTTAGTCTTTGAACTCCTTGAGAGCATTCTGACTTGGACAAGATCTTTAGTGCCCAGAAAAAGTCAGGCACACAAAAGATGTACAATCGACACTAATCAACTGGATGAGTTAAGGAACTTGCCTCAAGATTCAAAGCAAGTGAATTTATAGCTGAAATGGGTCTCAAAATTATAGGCCATTCTGAAAAGTTGAATTAGATTTATGTCTTAGTCTTAAATTATTTGTACTATATCTTTTTTTTTTTTTTAGACTAGGTCTTGCTATTTTTGCCTGTGGAACTGCAGGCTCATGTTGCCTGGGATACCACAGACTCAAGCAATCCCCAGCCTCAGCTTCTCAGGTAGCTGGGATTACAGGTGTATGCCATCACGCCCCGCTGCTTTTTGGGACTAGGTCCCACTGTGTTGCCTTGAGGGGGACTCGAACCATGATCCCTAGCCCTAGTTACTTCATAGGCTGAAGCTTACAAGCACACTGCCACCGTGCCCAGCTCTTTGTACTATATCTTTAATGAACTCATGTTTAATGACATATTGTAAAGGGCTTTCAATGTTACATTTTAATATTCATCATTTAAATATGTCCCAGATGAAAGGCTGGGCATGATGGCACATGCCTGTAGGTGGCAGCCTAGGAAGCCATGGCCAGGGCCAGAGATCGCAGTTCAAGTTCCGCCAGGGGCATGTAGCGAAACCTAGTCCCAAAAAAATAGCTGGGTGTGGTGGTACATGCCTATAATCCCAGCTACCTGGGAAGCTGAGGTTGGGGATTGCTTGAGTCTGTGGTACCCCGGGCAACGTGAGCCTGCAGTTCCACAGGCAAAAATAGCGAGTCCTAATCTCCAAAATGGATGGATGGATGGACGGATGGACGGACGGACGGACGGATGGACAGACAGACAGATCCACAGTTCCATAGATATGGTGGGTCAAAAAGAAATGCTCAAATAGCATCAAAAGATCCTCAAAGCAAGAATTCACCTAGTAGGCTGACAAGTTATTCAACATTCTGAATAATGTATCATTAAAAGTACAAAGGAACTTCACTTGAGGAAAATATTCTGAAATAATTTTGCTCTACATTTTATTTAGTCTACAAATAACATACTGTACAAACTTACCCAGAAGAGACACTACTACACGCGTCTTCCCTGATGACCAGTGGCTTTAAATTTAATTTATTCTGGTACATTTTCTCTAACTTTGCCATACTTTCCATGTGGGCAATCTTTAGCTCTTCTAGTTTTCTGAAATACTCTTCGTTAGAGTGGCAGATATCAGATACGTCCATAAAGTCCTCTGGGCTTACATTTGTTTCTTCATCCATCCCAGAAAAGCTGGTGTTAAAATCAGCCTGGTAGGAGGGAAAAATATGTCACATGGTGTTTGGAATTGAAAGACAAATTAAGTTGAGATACTGACCACCAAAACTGCATCTTAAAGAGTCCACTTAATCAGTTCTTATCTTACTTGTGAGCTATACACATAAATGATTATGAATTACTTCATTTTCCCAACTGAAATTGTATTTTTTTTTTAAAAAGAGAGAAACCAAGTTGCCAGAAAATAATGCTAATCCATTTTGTAAGAAAGGGTAGATTCCCTGCTCAATGTACTAACTCGTATAAGAGGGCAGAACCAAACCATCCTTTATAAAGCTCTTCCCGCAGGGCATGGTGGCTCGTGCCTGTGAGCTTCAGCCTATGAAGTGGCCAGGGCCAGAGATTGTGGTTCAAGTCCCACCTGGGGCACATAGTGAGACCTAGTTCCAAAAAAATATAGCTGGGCATGGTGGCACGCACCTGTAATCCCAGCTACCTGGGAAGCTGAGGCTGGGGATAGCTTGAGTCTGTGGTACCCCGGGCAATGTGAGCCTGCGGTTCCACGGGCAAAAATAGTGAGACCTAGTCTCAAAGAAAAATTTTAAAAAATATATGGGTAATAAGAGCAGCAACAGAGACTTTGGGAATGGGCAAGAGGAAAAAAAAAGGAGTGCAGTTATTCCACTTATTTTACTGTACTTTATATTTAGTTCACGCCTAGAAGGGCCTAACTGACCTTTCCCCCTCCTTTCACACACATTTCAGAGTTCTTTTAACCAAAGTAACTAGAAGCAGAGCTACATTTTCACCAAAATATAAGAAATGATAATATCTCAGTTGAGATACAGCTGAAATGATACAGAAAAGGTTGCATTTTAAATTCGAGAGATTCAAAATGAAAAAATCACATTTAGCTCAGAGAATTTATAAAGTCAATCTGTTCAGATTCTAGAAAACAAATGAGTGGGTCCTCCCAACAGGATAACTCAAAAGAACCAATTGTGTAAGTGGGCTAAAAATAGTGCACAAGAGGCCAGTGTATACCACTTTGGGTAACATACAAAAGAGGGGGAAATAGAGGACAGTAAGTTTTTTTCAGTAGAACTGACTGCAGAAATCTATTAATAAATATATGACTCTAAAAAGTGGTTTATGTGTGTGATATACTCAGTTAAGATAATTTTCTGATACCATTCACTATTTTTGTATGAGTTCCTCACCATTACTTTCTTAGCTGTGATGGTGAGTACTTAGCTAATTTTCTCACCCATTAAATACTTAAGGACATCCAGCCTTCAGCTAGCTGCTGGAAAAGGCAAATCAGATAAAAACTTCACCTTTGAGAAGCTTCAGCCAGTTAGGAGTAGATATGTTGATAAATCATGAATAGCAAACTTTGTTGTTGCTTTTTGTTTTTTGCATAAGCAGATATTTTATTTTTATTTTATTATTTTAAAATTTTCACACAACATTGGTTGATTTGTAAGGCTAGTATTCCCTTTATGGCCCTCCTTATAGTACCCTTCCCTGTTCTTCTCCCCCCTTCCCTCTTGGTTCCTCCATCTTCTCTCTCGCTGTAAGTTGTTGGTTGATGCTTGGCTCACTGGTCTCTTTTTCTTGGAGTAATGTCCTGTTTTTCTGGGTGAGAACCTACGCTCCTGGAACGTAGTGGTCTAAGCTGATGGGATCTCCAGGGTTTTTTGTGAGGGAGGCAGGCAGTTAGGCCTTGCCAAGTCAAGAAGCTCTCACAGGCTGGGTGTGTGGCATGGTTCTCCAGGCTCCTTTGTTTTGGCACTTCCTATGGTGGAATGGCTAGTCATGTTGGTTGTCTCCTTTCCAGTGTCTGACTCTTGGTGCTGCTTCCGTGCCGTATAGTCTAAATAGTGAACTTTGAGCGAGAAAGGGCCCCTAACTCCTGCCTACCCTGCCTATAAGTTGTTCCAAGCTGAGCAGGGGGACAGATGAATGACCATGAATGTGTCATAGTATGAGAGATCACAGAAGGAATACCTAATCTGGATCTGGGGGAAAGAAAAGGGGAATTAGCAGAGGTGATCCACACTGGAGACATGAGTTTAAATGATGATAAAGTCTGCCTGATCAGGGTAGCTGTGACAAACACATGGAGCTGGAAAAGGTGGTGTGTGCCTGTAATCCAATCGCTGGGAGGCTGAGGCTAGGGATCACTTGAGTCTGTGGATTTGGAACTACCTGGGCAACATATCAGACCTAGTCTCAAAACAAAACAAAAAACAAACGCATGGCACGGTGCTAGAACATTCATCATATTACCTCTCAGTGATGCAACTGAAAGGTACTCTGTTCTTAAAGAGGAAACTGAGGCTTGGAGAAGTTAGGTGACCTATCTGTAGTCACATGGACAGTACAGAGCAGCAATGAGATTTAATCCCAAACCTGTTTGGGCCCAATACACACACTCCTCCCAAGGACAGGAAGGGCTTTTAGCTTCAAGAGGAAGGAACAGGGCCGGGCACGGTGGTTCGTGCCTGTAAGCTTCAGCCTATGAAGCGGCCGGGGCTAAGGATCGCGGTTCGAGTCTCACCTGGGCCCGTAGTGAGACCTAATTCCAAAAAAATAGCTGGGCGTGATGGCACACACCTGTAATCCCAGCTACCTGGGAAGCTGAGGGTGGGGATTGCTTGAGTCCGTGGTACCCTGGGCAACGAGAGTCTGCGGACAAAAATAGCGAGACCTAGTCTCAAAAAAAAAAAAAGAGCAAGGAACAGGTATAGTGTGCATCAAGAGAGGTAAACAGTACAGGCAAGAGTGGAGGCTGGGAGAGTGAGAACAGGTTATATGGAACACTAAAAAGATGGGAACTGGGTGGCCATGCTATCAGCAAAAGGAATCTTGAGGAATGTGGAGGCAGGGGAGTGACAAGGTCAGTAATGCTCAGAAGGATTCTTCTTGAAGCATGCAGGGATGAATGATGGCAAGCAAGGCTGACAGTTGTTAGTGGGTATTAAGCTTAGTTAGGGGTATTAAGGACAGTATTATGGGAGCAGCACCAGAGGTAAGAGAAAGGAGGTTGCACTGGGAAATTCTAGACACTTAATCAGCTTGGTAATGGTCTGGATTGTTCCAAAAAAAACTGTAAAGACTGGAGTGCTATGTAAGCAGATGATGATGCTATCATTCATCAATACAGGAAACACAGTGTAGGAGAGTGATAGGGAAAGGAAACCAATCTTTAAGATACCTTGAGTTTGAGAGGATAGCAGCACAATGCAGTACAAGACCCAAGAAACATATCCAGAGATCTGGTAAGGAGGCTAGGCTGGAATGGGGGCTACCAATGTACATGGCAGAGGCAGGTGCAGCTCTAGATGTGGACAGAGCTCCCTGGGGAGAGTGCTGGAGATGAGACAAAAACCTGAGTACGGAAATGTTGGCAATATCAACATTTAAACAAGCAGGGAGAGGAGGACTGATACAAGTGAAAAGAAAGACACAAAGATCAAGAGATACGGTTATTCAAATAAAGGGAGCATTTATTTGGCTCAAATATGGAAGATAAGGAAAGACTTCCTGGAAGAGGAGATACTTAAGCTAAGTGAAAGAAAGGAAGAATCTGGAAGATCATCTACAGGGAAAAGAAGGAAGTACTTCAGAATGGAAATGACATCAACAAAGCAGGGGGGTTAGGGAGCACTGGGGAGAGAGCCAGTCACACATAGTTCCAGGATAAGAGAAAATAAGATGCACAAAACAATTTGGGAATGCAAGTCCCCAATTAGGGGAAGCAGGAGGTGGTTTTTCACCCATATCTACTACCGGCTCTTGGTCACTCACTGGTCACTTGGTTTCAGACTTCTCAGGATCCTTGAAAGATGAAAGGATTAGAAGGAAGTAATTTTTCCATTTGGATTATGTTCATGACTTGGGATAAAGATGACAGAAATGGAGCTGTAAAGTTCTGCACTTCGAAGACATGTGATACGAGAGCTAATCTTCTGAGTATCAGTCTCAGCATTCATAAAGGAGGTGTGCCAAATCTTAAAACATGACTCCAAGCGATCTACCAAATGATGCTGGGGCCAGGCCCCAAAAGTTACATTTCTCCTTTGCTCACTGCCCCCCACTAGACTACAAAAGTGGAGCTAGAGGAAAGATGGAGGAAGAGGGAACTTACTTGTCTTGTCACTTCTCTGTCCACGTGTCTGCTTGCCTCAACCCAGCAGACTTTTACCCTGGGCAGTGGTGGCTCATTCTAGTAGCATTGGATGACTTCAGTTTGTAGTTTTCCCAGTGCTACAGAATCAGCAAAATACCTCAGGGATTTTATACTCACCATTCCTTTTCCCAGGCTGCTCTTACAACCAACTGCTCACTTCTGCAGGTCTTTAGTCAAATGTTACCTTCTCAACAAGGCTGTTGCTCACAAGCCTATTTAAAATTACAACCTCTTTCCTCACATTGAACGCCTCCCTTTTCCGCTTGATTTTTCTCTTAAGATCCAGCAACTGATATTCCAGGCAGCCATTTGTATTGTATACATTGTATGTCTGCCCCCACCAAATAGTGTCACAAAAGGATTTGTCCGCTTTTTTCATGGTTGTATATCCAATGCTCAGAAATGGACCTGATGCTCAAAATATGTCTGTTGAACAAATTAATGTATAGCTTAAAAGATTAAAATTGTTTCCACCAGGAAAGAACACAGGTAATCCTTCACAAAGGATAGAACCACTCAAAGAAATAGTGCTTTAAAGAACTATATTCTACTGAGTGTTAGGGAAAAGGTTTTCCAAAAACTATAAATAAAACAGGGATGGTATTCCAAAGGACTCCTTTTAAGGCAAAAACATTGCGTACTCCCCATTCATTCTTTTAGAACATCCCTTAAAGAAGGCTTTATAACAACCATTTTTACAAAAAGGGGAAATTTTATCTAGACCTAAAAACATTTGAAAAGTATGGAAGGATGAAGCTATGAGGTTCATCCTATATGGTCTGATAACTGACATTTATGCATGACTCCTACGCAGAACCCACTCCATTTCAGCTTAATGCTGTGAAGACTAGCTTGAACTTTTCAAGGTAAGTCAACAACTTTTTTTTTTTTTTTTTTTTTTGAGGCTAGGTCTCACTATTTTGCCCAGGGAACCCTCATAAACTCTCATTGCCCGGGGTACCCCAGATTCAAGAAATCCCCAGCCTCAACATCTCAGGTAGCTGGGATTACAAGTCCACACCACCATGCCCAGCTATTTTTCTTTTGAGACTAGATCTCACAATATTGCCCCTGAGGGGAAGGGACCTTAATAAGTCAGAAAATTTAATATTTGTCTCTGCACAAAAGACAACATTTAGTACACTAAAAATCTGGACAAGAGACATTATTTTTCAAGAGCCTTAAACACTCCCTTTGCCTTTAATTGTTCCACTTTCTGTGGAATGTTGAGCATGCAGCCCCTAGATTAGAAGATAATCTTCTGTAGATTGGCTTGACCCATTTAGATGATGAGTCCTTCTAGGACATGCGCCTTCATTAATAATCAGAACACATAAGGGCTGGGCATGGTGGCACATGCCTGTAAGCGGCAGCCTAGGAAGCCGCGGTGGGGACCAGGGATCGCAGTTCGAGTCCTGCAGTGAAACCCAAAAAAATAGCTAGGCGTGGTGGTGCGCGCCTGTAATCCCAGCTACCTTAGAAGCTGAGGCTGGGGATTGCTTGAGTCCGTGGTACCCCGGGCTACATGAGCCTGTGGTTCCATGGGGAAAAACAGTGAGAAAAATAAATCAGAACACATAATTATTTGTGTTATGGTCTACCAAGTACCACCTGCAATTTTGGATTTTTAATTAAAAAATATTTTGGCATCGGTATTATTTCTAAGATGGGTAAGCTCCCAATAAATAAGAAAAAAGCAAGTTGCAAAACAGTATGTATATATAAAATGCCACCATGTATTAAAATATTATGTACATAGGAAACAGGTAAAAGCTCAGAATAATATAGATAATATAGATCAATTTAAAAACAGTAGCTAACAAAAAATAAACAGATAGATAGATAAATAAACAAATAAAAAATAGTAGCTACCAATGAGGAAAAAAAGGAGGACCCAAATTTTCTTTTTGGGGGGAAATGGGAAGAAATGTATTAAAGGCACCTTAAAAGGCCGGGCACGGTGGCTCGTGCCTGTAAGCTTCAGCCTATGAAGCGGCTGGGGCTAGGGATCGCGGTTCGAGTCCCGCCTGGGGCCTATAGTGAGACCTAGTTCCAAAAAATAGCTGGGCATGGTGGCGCATGCCTGTAATCCCAGCTACCTGGGAAGCTGAGGCTGGGGATTGCTTGAGTCTGTGGTACCCTGGGCAACGAGAGCCTGCGGTTCCACGGGCAAATATAGCAAGACCTAGTCTCAAAAAAAATAAATAAATAACAATAATAATAAATAAAGGCACCTTAAGCTTTATTTGTAACATCTGATATTTTAAAAGGATATGTTCATGGATTATTTCCATAATTTAAAAGTAACTTTTTTTAAAAAAAGGAATGTGCTGTATTAATGCCAGATTATAAACAATAATTTCTAAAGGCTATTTGGTCAGTCTGGCTAGTCCCATTGCTCCTTCTGGAAGGGAGCTCTTGCACTGCCACAGAAACACTGCTTATCCTTCCCTTGTTCTTTCACCTGCTCCACATCCCGGCCCTCAGCTGACCATGATCATTATTTTATTCCTTAAATAAAACAGAACCATGAATAGGAAGTCCCTTGCCTTCCCATTTACAAGACTTTTGTGCCCTCCTACTTGCCTCCAGTTTCAGGGATGAAATGCTTCTCTAAGAGCATTTGACCCTTCCCTCATGGTCAGAGTCAGTAAATGAGGAGTATTTACACTCTTGTAATATTCCTTTGACCTCTGAACTGGTTCTGAATCTCTTTGGTGCTTTCTTCTTTACCCAACTGTTAATGTGGAGGCTTTTAAGAGTTCTACACTAAACTCCTTCTCTTCTTTCATTGCACTCTCTTCCCAGGTGACTTTCTCAATTGCCATTGTTTTTAAAAAGCTGTAAACTCCCAGACAGAAATCTTCAATCGAGACCCCATAGGACTAGTTTCATAGCCCTAATGCTTCTGAGATATTTCTACTTGGCAGTGTCTCAAATTTGCCAATATGGAAAACCTTGATTTTCTACCCAGATGCTAACCTTATTCCTTCCCCAATCCTTTCCCAGTTCAGTAAATATACTTTATCTTCCATGTGTAGCTACTGAAATAAGAAACCTGGGAATAAGCATTCTGATTTCTTCCTCTTCCTAGTCCATGAAGTACTCAATCTAACAAGTCCTATCAATTCTAAGAAATCTGTCCACTTCTTGCCTTCACTCCTGGAATGTAGGTCCAAATCAGTCTCTAGCGCCTGAATTAATGTCACAGCCTCATAACCAATCTCCTTACTTCCGCTTTGTCAAATCTACCAATCACTCTCCATGAAGTCACCAGAGTCATCTTTTAAAAATGTAAATAGGAGCCGGGTGTGGTGGCATGGGCCGGTAATCCCAGCTACCTGGGAAGGTTGAGGCCAGGAATCACTTGAGTTCGCGGGTTCGAGACAACCCTGGGCAGCATAGCAAGACCTAGTCTCTTTAAAAAAAAAATGTAAATAGGAACCTGTCTTAACTCTTAAAAGTCTTCAAAGATCTCCCATTGCACCTACAATAAACATAATGCCAAGCCTGGTCCATAGGTGCTTGGTCCATAGGTATTGGACCAGGCTTAGTCCAAGCCTGGTCCATAGGTAATAAGGTCTTGCAACCTCATCTGATCCCTCTCCTCCTCTTTCCCAGTCCTGCCAGCTTTCTTTCAGCTCCTTATTCACAAGCCCTTCCTTTCTTAGAGTCTCTGCATATGCTATTTCTATGTATGCCTGGAATGCTCTCCTCACATGCACTCTTCAAATGGCTGTTCTTGCTCATCTGTCAGCCATCTACTTAAAAGTTAACTCATTTAATGAGTTAAAAAAATTTTTTTGGTAATCATAATACATTGTTCATTTCTCTATCAACAATTCATTCTTTATTGTCTAACTTTATCACCAGACTGAAATTTCTGTGACAATGTGAGTTATGTCTTCATCCACCAGTGAACAGCCAGTAATTAGCATGTAATAAATGCTCAATATTTGCTTTAAAAAAAATACCCTGATTAGGAAAAGGAGTGAAATTTTAACCGTGAATTATACAAAATTGTTTTACCCATGTTATCATCAACCATATAGCAAAGCCTTTATGAAATGCTGTTTCTGATTGGGGGTAGATTCAAAGACGGTGCTCAGTGCCGGGCACAGGGAGTCCTGCAAGGGGTATGTGTATGTGGGGGTCAGGGAGGGGGTGTTTGAGGGTGGGGTTAGTTTTGGCAAACTAAGGGACCGAAAGGTGTCTACTGAGACAACTGGTTCATTATTCAACCCTGTGTGGTAGCTAGGTACCTGAGCTTTCTACACTTTATAGATGACCAAGATGAAACAAATCAACTTTTGAGTCAAGGTGAAGACCTGCTTTCAACTGAAAAAGGCAAAGCTTAGCTCCAGGACTTTCATTCTTGCTTTCTCAGCTCTTCTTCTCCTAACCCTAGTATGTCTGGCTATCAGGTTTACTCTGGAAGCTCACCCAGGTTTGTTTTTGGATTTTTCAAGTATGCTGGTCTCAGAACAGTGACAAATTCATAAGCCTTAGCTTCCTTTTGAGGGGCAGGGTGGAGTTCAGATCTTGTTCCTTTGAAACTAACTCACTGTATAGATTAACCTCTCCTAAAATAATAAGTTTTAATAGAAACTTGAAGTTTAACAGTGCACTTTGCAAGTACGTATAACTGCAACTATATCGTAATCTCTGGGTGAGTTGTTTTCCAACTATGATGCACATTCTCTCCTTTACTTCTCATAACAGCCCAGTGAGAAAAGAGAGGCAATTAATATGTCTTTTACAGATATGAAAAATGATTAAGATTATTAATCAAGTGCAGAGAGAAGACCCTAACCCAAGAACCCAAATCCTTTTTCTTCATTTAAACCTTTTCCCTCTAACACTCTTAGCCTTCTTTATTGGCTTGTGCTGAGGGGAAGCTTTATAAACTAATCCTTTAACTCTGAACCTAGTTCACGTTCAGTCTCTATCTGCCACATGCCAGATAACAAGCTCAAGTAGGGTATATTTATTGGTGAAATAATGACCAAAAACAACGTTGATACATATTTTCTCATTAGCAACGATCAAAGAGATTAGTATCCCAAATTATTCTGTGACCTTTATTAGCTATAGACTATGTTTTGTATCAGAGAAACTTTGGCCAAATAGTATTAACTGGGAGTAAGGAGTTTACCATCTGCAGATTGTGAGTCGACACTTGAGGTTCATATATTTTTAATTAATACAGATGGCAGGCTCGGCCCTCTACCTGGTAGACAGGTGTTCCCTGCACATTTGATACTGACAACTGATTAAGTGAAAAGGTTGTCTCATACCACCTTAAACAGCCGTTCAGGAAAAAGTGGAAGCGGGACCTTAGTAATTATATATATATCTGTATTCAGTCTGCTCACTGAACTCTCCATGGTTTTAAACGCCAAATATTTGAATTGTGTTAAAACCCACTAATAACCAAGACCCTGAGTTTTCAAGGGTTATCCAGCATGGAGTACAATTTTCCTAAAGTTAAAAAGGAAATGTCTACTCCAACAGATGTTGGAGCACAAGGAGAAAACTTCCGTACTCTGCACGCTCTAGAAAAGAGAGCAAATGCTCTCCAAGAAACTTCACAACAATCTCTGGTGAAAATTAAAAGGCTATTCAACGCCTCCATTCTGAGTGCTTGACTTGAAGCCTGAGAGAACGTGGTGGGCCAGGTGGGCGGGTTTGGACAAGGTGTCGCGTTTCCCAGCATCAGTCAAGCAAAAACGCGGACCAGCCAGCCCCATCCCACGTCCCGCCCTTGCATTACCGGCGCCCGCGCCCGCTGCTCAGCCTTCTCTACTTCCTCTTCCTCTTCCTTTCTCTCCAAAGCCAACGCCGTAGTTGCCGAGGCGTCTATGGGGTCTTTGTATTTGGACTGGGCGGCCCGCTCTTTGGTGGTGGGACTTATCGGGCTTTGGTGCCTGGCGACCGCCGGTTTCTTTGCTCGGTGCGAGGCGGCCATCACCGCGCCGCCGAGGCCTGAGCGCCCGCGCTGGCCCGGGGCAGGGAAGCTGGCGCGGCCTCAGGCTACAGAAGCCGCAAGCTTTGGGGCGGGCGGTTACTAGGGGCGCTGTAACTAGGGACGCTACAGGGGCCGCGAGGTGCCAAAAGTCATTCATTCAAACGCCTCGTACTCTACGAGACACCCAAGTGGTGCGTCTCTGCATAGTAGGAGGTGGTACCGAATGTATTTGCGTTTTAGAAGGTGGTGGGCAAAACAGAGTACCTTCTTTCCTTCGCCCCTCGCCGCCTAAACGCAGATTCTCACATTATCCTAATGAAACAACTCGTTCTGAGGAAAAAGACTGCATTTTCATTCATTAAATCACATTTAGGTGGTGACAACGGCAGAGACTTGTGTGGCAGCCTCAGAACAGAGACAAGGTTTGCATCTCGTTACTTACCATGGCTCCTGCGGGAGTCAGAATGGGAAGCAGCGTGGTGCATTCTACTCAGATTGACTTGAGAATCAGCAGAAATTGACCAATCCGAAGGAGGTTGCCAGTTGTTCCACTCGTATTTTTCTCGCCCTGACCAATGAAGACCGAGATTTGGGTGGAGCCTGGCCCACCCACCAGTAAGAGGCTGTATATCAACCGGTTTTAGGTGCTTTGGTTTTTCAGCTTATAGTTGAGGGCGCGAGTAACCACAGATTTACCCCATTTCACCTCATTCCCATCAACATTTCCTGCTCGGGTTTTGGGTACTTCAAGTGACTCCTTCTCTCCACCGCTTCGCTGCGAGAGAGACGTAGCCTGAAAATGGTAGGTTTGGTGCATTCTCAGCCCCTGCTACCTAAGCTATTTCCTGAGGTTGAGACTGCCTCTCGGTATATGTCAGCCTCCTCTCACTTCCACCCTTCACCCCATACACATCCTGCCTTTCCCATTATAAAACTAGGGGAGTGTCACCATTTTGTTGAATGAACTCTAGCCCTTCTTACTAGACCTTCCTTATTCCAAGGTCTGGGGTGTGGACACCTGCAAAGTCCCCCTCTACCACCTCCTTCAGATTACTCTTTGTTTTCACTGAGCATGTATTTCCCATACTGGAGCAGTGATGCCTTTATAGCAATAAGATGCAAGTAAGACAACCAAATTCCAATGTACTTCAAAATACTTCTAAAAAAGTAATTCATGAGTTACAGAAGAATTCATGACAAAAATAATAAATTACTTAGAATAAGTGTATATATTTGTTTAAGCATATATAAATATAAGTATACATATTATTGTATAAGTATATATACCAAATAAGTATATTTTATATACTTAAAGTTGCTTAGAAACTGCCTAATACATACTAACTATAGCCGGGCACGGTGGCTTGTGCCTGTAAGCTTCAGCCTATGAAGCTGCCAGGGCTAGGGATTGCGGTTCGAGTTCAACCTGGGGCCC
>PVHY01024970.1:0-18956 GCA_004024945.1 Uropsilus gracilis | reverse complement strand
GAACCGCAGGCTCTTGTTGCCCGGGGTACCACAGACTCAAGCAATCCCCAGCCTCAGCTTCCTAGGTAGCTGGGATTACAGGTGCGCACCACCACGCCCAGCTAATTTTTTTTGGAACTAGGTCTCTCTACGGGCCCCAGGTGGTACTCGAACCGCAATTCCTAGCCCCGGCCGCTTCATAGGCTGAAGCTTACAAGCAGAGCCACCATGCCCGGCCACTGTGGTTTTTTTTTGTTTGTTTGTTTGTTTGTTTGTTTGTTTGTTTTTTTAGACTAGGTCTTGCTATTTTTGCCCTTGGAACCGCAGGCTCTCGTTGCCCGGGGTACCACAGATTCAAGCAATCCCCAGCCTCAGCTTCCCAGGTAGCTGGGATGACAGGCGTGCGCCACCACGCCCAGCTTTTTTTTTGGAACTAGGTCTCGCTACGGGCCCCAGGCGGGACTCGAACCGCGATCCCTAGGCCCCGGCCGCTTCATAGGCTGAAGCTTACAAGCTCCACCGTGCCCGGCTGTTTGTTTGTTTGTTTTTGAGACTAGGTCTTGCTATTTTTGCCTGTAGAACCACAGGCTCATGTTGCCCGGGGTACCACAGACTCAAGCAATCCCCAGCCTCAGCTTCCCAGGTAGTTGGGATTACAGGCGTGTACCACCACGCCCAGCTGTTTTTTTGGGACTAGGTCTAGCTATGTATCCCCAGTGGGACTCAAACCTTGATCCCTGGCCCAGCAGTGGCTTCCTAGGCTGCCACCTACAGGCATGCACCACCATGCCCAGCCTGATTGTTTTTGTTCCAGTACCATGCTATTTTCATTATTATGGTCTTGTAGTATAGTTTGAAGTCTCTCTTCTGTGGTTCAAGAGGGTTTTGGATATACGGGGTCCTTTGTTATTCCATATGAATTTCAGTAATTTTTGTTCTATCTCTTTAAAAAATGTCATTGGGATTTTTACTGGAATTGCATTGAATCTGTAGATTACTTTTGGTAGTATGGCCATTTTGATAATGATATTTCTTCCAATCCATCTTTCCATTTTTTAATGTCTTCTATTTCTTTTTAAAATGTCTTATAATTTTCTTTGTATAGATCTTTCATATCTTTTGCTAGGTTTATTCCTTGGTGCAATGGTAAATGGAGAATTTTTTTTTTTAATTTCTTCTTCTGCTAGTCTTATGAATGTTGGTGCTCCTTCATTTGGTGAATATATGTTTATAATTGTAATGTCTTTCTGGTGAATTAATCCGTTTATCATTAGGTAGTGACCTTCCTTGTCCTTTGTGACTTTTTAAAATTTGAAATCTGCATTTTATCTGTTATAAGAATGGCGATCCCTGCTTTCTTTTTGGAACTATTTGCTTGAAGGTTTATTTTCCAGTCCTTTATTCTCAGTCTGTGCTTGTCATTAGAGTTCAAGTGTGTTTCCTGGAGGCCGCAGAATGTTGGTTCCTGTTTTTTGACCCAGTTTGCTACTTTGTGTCTTTTGAGCTATAAATATTTAGGGTGACTATTGATAGTTGAGATTCTGATGTTAGTTTTTTTGGTGGTCATTTTGAAGTCCTATTTGCTTCCTTGTTTTGTTCTTCCTGCTTATTCTTCTGTTGGTTTTAATCTTAGGACTTCTTGTAAGATTTCTTGGAGTGGGGGTTTAGTGATAGAGAATTTCTGGAGACTTTGCTTGTCTGAAGAGGCTTTTATTCTTCCTTCATAAAGGAAGAATAGCTTTGCAGAGTATTCTTGGCTGCCATTTTTTGTCTTGGAGTTTATTTTGAAAACTGGCTCCATGCTCCCCTTGCCTGGATTGAACACTGTAAATTTCTGAAGGACATAAAAACACACCATGTGTAGTAAGACTCAGCAACATAAAAACTGCAGTTTTCTCAGTTACTTCACATATTTAATGGAATCCCAATAAAGATATTATTTTAAAGTAGGCTGGGTCTGGCCGGGCATGGTGGATCGTGCCTGTAAGCTTCAGCCTATGAAGCAGCCGGAGCTAGGGATCGCGGTTCGAGTCCCGCCTGGGGCCCGTAGTGAGACCTAGTTTCAAAAAAAAAAAAAATAACTGGGTGTGGTGGCGCGTGCCTGTAGTCCCAGCTACCTGGGAAGCTGAGGCTGGGGATTGCTTGAGTCTGTGGTACCCCAGGCAATGAGAGCCTGCGGTTCCAAGGGCAAAAATAGCGAGACCTAGTCTCAAAAAAACAAACAAAAAACTGATAAGAAAGTAAATAAATAGCATAGCATCAAAAATAGTGAGACCTAGTCTCAAAAAAACAAACAAAAAACTGATAAGAAAGTAAATAAATAGCATAGCATCAAAAACAATATTAGTATGTCAACACATACTATTTTAATTATTATTCACCATGTTACCTTGAGGAAAAACAAAATGACAAATAGGTGTCCAGTCTAGCACATGGACAGACTTGGCACACAGTAACCACTACTGTTCCTATTCCTGCTCCCAAATCCATGCATAAAGCCCTTTCATACTCTAGGTTCCAGTTCCCCAAATCAGAGAGGTGCCAAGTACTCACAAGGGCTTTTATTTCAATATATTTCCCCATCTTTCCTCTCTCATTACCCAGTGTCTCAGGTTATCACTTCTTCAGAGAAGCTTTCTGTGATTGCATCTTCTCTGTCCCTCCTTGCACTCTGACCATTAGTACCTCTTGTTGTGGACTGCAAGGCCTTCTCAGTCTTCCAAAGCTAAGCAGAGTCCCTTGAACCTGAGGACTCCTTTTCCTGGAGTGCTGGCCTGACAAGGAAAGGGTCTTCTCTTTTTTTTTTTGAGACTAGGTCTTGCTATTTTAAACCCGTGGAACCGCTGGCTCACGTTACCCGGGGTACCACAGACTCAAGCAATCCCCAGCCTCAGCTTCCCAGGTAGCTGGGATTACAGGTGCGCACTACCACGCCCAGCTATTATTTTGGATCTAGGTCTCATTACCTGTCCCTGGCCCCACCTGTGGCTTCCTTATAGGCATGCGCCGCCATGCCTGGCCAGAAAGGGTTTCTCAACAAGGGGTTTTATAGGTTCTTGTCAGGCTTTGTTCTCCCACACAGATATAAATTTCCCCTAAATGTTGTATTAATTCCCCCACTCTCACAGACTCTAATAAGTTTCATTTCTCAGCTATGATGTCATTCTCTTGCCACAGGTTTCCCAAGGGGCAGCTTTTGGATGGCGGTGCTGCTTTCCTCAGGAAGATACTGGGGCTTTCCCATGAACCCATGGAGCATAGCGTGCAGACTTGGAGGAACAGAGGGGAACTGCTCCTCTTGTAGGTTTCTTGGTAAGCAGCCACTTATCAAGGAAGGGGGACACAACTGGGAGAAATGGCAGTGACAGCCCCTTACTTCAGGGAGTCCAGGTGAGGGAAGGACTAGCCCCCACTAAGCTCATGGGTATTTGTGGAACCTGGAGGAAGATTTTTGAAAAGGTGCCAGGAAAGGCACCTCCAGAAGAGTGAAGAGGGGCACAGAGGTAGCAGGCTAGGAGCTACTCCGGGAAGGGCCCTACAGCTGAAACCCGAACCTGTATGTGCCTCACAGGGAGGACTACAGGGAGTAAGGGAACAGGCAGGCACCTGTGGGAGAAAAGGACAGAAGGAGCCTGGTACCTAGGAAAATGGAGAGGGCCCTGAAGGGAAGGTCAAAGGGCAAGCCCAGGGATGTTCCTCAAGTGGTAGGCAGGGATTGTTTTATTTTTTTTCCCCCAATAAGTCTCTCAAAGTCATGTGACTCATTTATGAGGATGAAGCAGTCCAAAGTCCCTTTTCCAGGGTCCCTGGGGTTTGGGCTGAGGCATCGGCACAGAACCTTGTCAGGTTCCTGAGGTCATGCCAGTCCTCCATGCCTGTTTCTTCCCCTTCTACTTGCGGAGAGCCAGTGATCCAGAGTCCTTACCCTGCCTTATTAGTATTTGAGGAACTAGCTCTGACATACCCATACCTACGCTTGTGGCAAGTCCCCACCCCAACTATAAAGAGGAGCCCTGTCAGTCTCCCATTCCAGGAGTTTTGAGATACTTGGCAAGAAGGGGGCCTGGAGTGATTCAAGAGGATCATGAGGGCCTGAGTCATTCTCCAGGTCTGTCCACCCACCCCATTATCTTGTTTCTTTGTAATTCATTGTAAACAGCACATTTATTTGACTCTTTCAAATCTTTGATAAGAAGCACAACAACAGCAGGGCTCTCCTCATGCTACCCTGGGTCCCAGCCCCATCAGACATGCAAGACAGAGCTGGGAGCTGGTAAATAAGTCAAAATGTTTTCAAGAACCAGGCCAGAGGCAGAGCCCCTCCTCCCATGCCCACCCCCACTAGCCTGGGCCTTACTGCAACAAGGTAGGCAGGCTGGGCCTGGTCCCCAGCCCCTCCCACTGCAGTTCTCTTCTTGGTGGCTGGCTGCCTCCCCTCTCCCACCCCAGCCTCTCTGATCACCCCCTCTGGAGCTTGGAACCTGACCTACAGGCTCCAGTCCTTTGTGCTGGGGTCAAATCAGCTGCTGCCAGGCTGTGTGTGAGCCCTGCCTCTCCAGCCCAGGACCAGCAGAGTAGGGCAGGTCTGGCCTACCACACTGTGTACCCAGCTTAGGGCTGGGTGCTCCATAGACATCGGAGACTTATCCAGACAACCAGGGCAGGGCAATGTGACACAGCCTCTCCCAGCCTCGGGTGTCCCTAGTCTCCATTCACTGGTTCCTGGCTGGGCCTGGAACTTCTTAGGCCTCAATAATCTGAGGTACAGCGGCTCCTTCTCCAAGATGCCCCCGTTCGTGGCTTTGTGCCAGGCTCAGGGCTGGGCTTTGGACCATCAGCCAAGTCTTCTACTTCAGGGCCCTGAGAACCGCCTCCAGTTTCATGGCTACAGCCAGGTCGCCCTTCACTTTCAGCCGTCCGCTCATGTAGGCCCCCAGGGGACGCAGCTGCCTGCACAGCAGCGCCTGCAGGTCCATCTCGGTTACCTCCACCACCACATCAGGGATGTTGTCAGGTACCCCGTGGCCCACCCTTCCTTGTCCTGTGGAGGGAGAAAAAACAGTAGTAGTGGGGGACAGCTACGGGGCAGAGGAAAAGGGGGCTCATTAGCATATGTCTTAGGGAGCAGTGGTTGAGTCAGATTCTAATGAATTCAAATTCCACTCAGAGCCTCAGTTTCCAAGCTGGAGAAATGGTACTGCTGATAATCTCGCAATCATAGGCTCATGGTAAGACACAGGCAAGAAAAGGCACAGAATGCTGAGCAGAGCCCAGCATGCAGCAGGCTGCAACACACATGAGCCCTTGGTGTGGGGGGCTGGGCAATCTGATGGTGGCAGGGAGACCAAGCCCTGGATAATTCTGTCTGCAAATGGTGTTTGGGCTCCTGACTGCTAGGGTATACCCTTAACTGTTGGCAGGTGCAGCAAAAGGAGCTGTTGGAGGGTGGGGGGTTCAAGCAAACTGGGTGAGAAGGAGCGGGCAGGGAGAATGACTGCACCTGTAGTGAGGTCCAAGAAGTAGATGCTCTGGGAGCCACTGGACAGGATGACATTGAATTGGTAGCAGGCGCTGACTTGGCTGACCAGGGCTTCAGACAGGAAGGGCTGCAGGGCACTCAGCAGCCCCTCGGCCAAAGGTTGCTTCGGGCTGGGCGCAGTACCCACTTGAGGGGTGGGCAACTCATCTTCATTCACCATCTCCAAGGTGTCTGCTGGGAGTGGCCAATAGGGTTAGGGAGGAAAGCATCACTGTGGTATTTTGTGGCAGTTCCCTCTCAGGGTTTGCCACTGTTCCACCTTCTCCTTCACTAAGAGTGTCAGCCTTAATCCCCAGACCTCCTTTCTAAGCTACTCCAGCCTTGAATGTAAAACTCTTTCCTGGGTGCTACTGCTTCCTTCCTTATTAGCTCCCAAAGGCCCCACATGCTCACAGATACCTGGACTCTTTTTTTTTTTTTTTTGAGACTAGGTCTGGCTATTTTTGCCCGTGGAAGCGTAGGCTCTTGTTGCCCGGGGTACCAAAGACTCAAGCAGGCTGGGCACAGTGGTTTGTGCCTGTAAGCTTCAGCCTATGAAGAGGCCAGGGCTAGAAATCGCGGTTGGAGTCCTGCCTGGGGCCCGTAGTGAGACCTAGTTCCAAAAAAATAGCTGGGCGTGGTGGTGCGTGCCTGCAATCCCAGCTACCTGGGAAGCTGAGGGTGGGGATTGCTTGAGTCTGTGGTACTCCAGGCATTGAGAGCCAGCGGTTCCATGGGCAAAAATAGCGAGACCTAGTCTCAAAACAAAAACAAAACAAACAAACAAAAAACCACAAAGACTCAAGCAATCCCCAGCCTTAGCTTCCCAGGTAGCTGGGATTACAGGCATGTGCCACCACACCCAGCTATTTTTTGGGACTAGGTCTCACTGTGTTGCCCCGAGCAGGACTTGAACCGCGATCCCTAGCCCCAAGCTGCTTCATAGGCTGAAGCTTACAGGCATGTGCCACTGTGTCCGGCTGATACTTGGACTCTTTTCACTGGCTTAGTTCTAGTCAGTTTTAGAGTGGGGGTGGCCTAATCAACTGCACAAGCTGTGTGGCCTGCTGGGCCAAGGATGTAAGCAGCAAAGCTCGGCCTGTGCGGGATACCAAGCTGAGTGCCCTGGTAAGTTTCCCACCTACTTCCCGGAGGCTCCTCACCTGATCCTGGAGGTGGGGCACCTCCTGCCACTGAGGGCATGCCACCTCCTAGGAAGTGGAGGGCTAGTTGCTGGAGGGTGCTGTCCAGGGTGGGTGCTGCTGAGTTGTCCTGGGGAGGCTGCAGTACAGCCTCCACTGCCAGTTCCACACGGTCCACCTCCAGTCCCCAGGCCCGAGTCACATCATTGATCTCCAGCTGGAAGACAGGGTATGGAGAAATGGAATTCATTCAACAAACCTGTCTGGAACACTACCTTTGAGCAGACTAGCATGGCCACAGGGACACCGTGGTGCAGGAAGTGCCAAGTACTCCTTGAGAGGCTCCCAACCTAGGAACACAGGCAGAGGGCAATCACAGCTCAGCTCTGGGCAGGTACAAGCAGAAAGCCTGACCCACCTGCAGGTCCAGGGAGGCCAGAGGCAGGGTGGGATGTGAAGTCCTTTGAGGCAGTGGGAAGAAGGTGTGCTAAAGCCTAGACATGGATACCTGGACTGTTTGGGGAACTGAAGAGAGCCAAGGGGCCAGAGGTAGCCTGTTTCTGCTCACTGGGATTCTTTCTGGGGAACAGGGGGCTCCAGGAGTGTAGCAGGCAGGTGTCAGAGCTGATTTGCTTGGTGGAGGGACCCTCCTGAGTGTTATTTGGACACTGGATTAGAGAGGGCTAAGGGGGTGCATGGAGACCAATCAAGACTTTGTTTTAAATCAGAGGCAGGAATGACGCTACCTGGTATCAGGCAGAAAGGCAGCTATGATGCCCAGACACATTGGAGGAAGGGCAGAACCCTGTCAACGAGATCAGCTGCACCAAGATGCCACTCGGCAGAACCACTAAGTATGTCAGTGGCCTGTGTGGTGGTGAGGCATCAGAGGAGTCTGGTGTCTGGTGTGGGTTCTTATGCAAGCAGGAGGGCGGACGTTCACCTAAGTGGACACTGGGAGACAGATCTGAGGGCAAAGAGGGAGGGATGATCACTGTTATTAATGTCTTAAGCTTGAGGTGTTTGTGAGACAGCCTGCTGTTCAGCAGGCATCTGGATGAATGAGTCAGAGTGCAGGAGAGAGGCTGGAGCAGAGTGTCATGAAAAATCAATGTCTGGGGTAGTAAAAAGCCCGGGATGGAATGGCTCTCTAGGAAGGAGAGGGCACCTGCAAACTGAAGGGCAAAAGAGTGACTAAGAGTAACTAAGAGTGACCAAGAAGGAAAAACAATGTGGAATAACAGGAGCCATGGGAAGCAGAGGACTGACGAGCAAGTGGCTGGGTTCGCAGAACCAAATTCTGCTACCACGCCGGCAAGTGCTCACTGCATTAGCAAGATGGAGGTCACGGTGAGGTCTCCGGAGCAGGCAGGGTGGACCGCACTAAGGACAGGAGGAGAGACAAGGAAGGAGAGGGCACGTAAGGGCTGGGAGAGAGGGGGACTGAACAGAAGGGACAGACTGAGACAAAGGAGAATGACCAGAGGGCGCAGCTGGGTCCTAAGCCCAGAGCTTGCCCAGTGCAGGGAACCCCAGAGATAGTGGGTGCTTCTAATGAGGCAGGCAAAACAGTGCAGAGCAAATGAGTTTGAAGGGTTGGTGTACGCTTTGCACAGTGGCAGTACTGTAACCAATGAGGTTTACCCCAGGGGCGATTATTGCTAATTGAAATCTGAAGGGCTGGCGCAGGAGGAGGCTGGAAGAGTTCCTGATCGGTTTTTTCTCTGAGGGTGAAGAGTGTCAAGACCTGTTCCTGCTGCAAGGAAGGGGCAGTGGTAGGGGTGAGGCAGGCTGACTAGCGGGCCTGGGTGGCTAAGTGAACCGAGAGAGCACAACAAGTAAGAGGGAGGGAGTGTGCCATGCCTCCAGGTGTAAAGTGCCAAGGGCAAATAAACCTGAGAATGAGCAATGTGTGCCTGACCCAGGGTTTTTTTTTTGTTTTTTTTTTGAGACTAGGTCTTGTTATTTTTGCCCGTGGAACTGCAGGCTCTCATTGCCCGGGGTGGTACCAAAGACTCAAGAAATCCACAGCCTCAGCTTCCCAGGTAGCTGGGATTACAGGCGTACGCCACCATGCCCAGCTATTTTTTGGGACTAGGTCTCACTGAGTTGCCCTGGGAAGGACTTGAACAGCGATCCCCGGTTCCCGCCACGGCTTCCTAGGCTTCCACTTACAGGTACACGCCGCTGTGCCCGGCGTCTGACCCAGGGTTTAAGGGATTCCCAAGGTTTTCCTATAGCCATTCCACTGGGCAATGGGGTCTGATTAACTGGAAAATTCTGCTGGAGGTCTGACTGCCCCCAGACTGCCTCACTTAGGCTACTGCACCCAGTGGTGTACGAGGCCTGCATCAACTTTGTTTTCTTGAAGAGAAATTAAAATAGAATGTAGGTTCATGAAAACAAATTGTTAACAGCTTGTTACCAAGTTGCATGAGAATGAGCGCTGGACTGCGGGTTGGGGGCAGGTAGTCTAACTCTGGCCCTGTTGTGACCATGGCTCTTAAGGCAAATCAAATAATTTCTGAGCCTGGTTTTCCTTCCTCCAAAATGGTAATACAGTAATTGCAGCAAGCCTAAAGCCCCACTGGTGCAGGCAAAATGACTTTGAAAACTATAAAATGTGATGCACATTATTGTCACTAATAGTATTTTCTTGGCAATCTGACCCAGTGGCTAATTCATCTCCTGAAGGAACCAGGAACCAGGGCTAGCATTCCCCTACTGCCCCTTCTATCCCCTAACCGCAGGCCCCATGGGAAAAAGCAAAGCTGAGGGGGACAGGAGTTGAGTGAAACTTCAGCCACAGTACCCTATGAGGGAGCACAGGTGAGTGTGGCCTGTCTCTCTTTCCCAGTCTGTCACAGAAGGGATTTGTAGTAAGTTCCAGGATAGATACCTGCTCTCATATAGAGAAGAGGCAGGAAAAGGTTCAACTGTCCTCCTGTGCCTCTGTTCTGCTCAGAGTAAGAAACCCCAAGCCCCAATAATGTATGTGTGTGCCCTATGAGTATGAAATCCCACAGGTAACTGGTTCTTCTCCCCTTCTACTAACCATCTGCTGCCCTGAGAACACAAGAGCCTTAGCCCATGTTGCTCAGCAGTTCAAAGCAGGGTCCCCAAATTTGTCAGGCCTCTCCCCCTGTTTGAGCCAGCCCTTTTATTTCTCAGGCACAGGCTTGCCTCAAATCTCTATAGGCCATGCCCATCTTCCATTCCTCAAGCCAAGCCCTATCCAGATCAATGGCTTTTCAATAGCGCTTAGTGTTGGGATACAGGATAAACTGAGGCCCAGAGTGATGTGGTGCCTTGGCTCAAGGTGCCTTGGCAGGCAAAGGCAGGCTCAGGAACCACTGAACTCTACCCTGCAAGGAGTGACCTACCAGGAGCTGGTCACTGATCTTGAGTTTCTCCATCTGGATCTCCCGCAGAGGCCTCTTCAGCAGGGCCTTGGTCATGGCATTCTGGGCCGTCATGCGAGTGGCTGTGTTCAAGTCCTTCACAGTCATCACTGACAGTACTGGATCCCAAATGCGGAACTGGACATCGGCCCCCACAGACAGCACAGCCCCATCCTTAGAGGCTAACTGTTGGGGAACATGACAAAAGAGGCATTTGAGGGTGAGGGACTGGGCTTACAGGGAAGTCAGGGACTACAGGCTTACTGGGATGACCCAATTTGATCCCCGACCTGGTAGCTAGCTCTTCATGTGCAAAATGGGGTTCTAGTGTGAACAGGATCAAGTATATGTTGTAGACGAGCTGTGACAAGATTGAATGGTTCCTGAGGGTGAGGGTAAGGATTGAGACTCAAGCCAAAAAACTCGGACAGAAGGGCTCACAGCCTCTCTCTTAGGACTGTGGCTTCAAGTTTATTTAGAACCAGACTTTTATAGGAAACATGAAGCAATCAGTAACAAAGGAAAGTTTTAATTTAGGGTCACATGGTTACAAGCATATCTTTACCAGGAGACCAGCTGAAAGTAAGTATAGTCTACACTGTTCAAGTGTGGCCAAAGTGTGACCTCAAGGGGGTATCTTACAAAGACTGCTCTGTAGATAGTCAAGGACACATTGTTTTTTCCTCTGTACCCACTAGGCAAACATTCAGTATCTTATCAGAACAGACCAGAAATCTAGTAATGAGAACGTGGCTCTCCACAGGTACACAAATTAAAGATGTCTTCCCAGGTTCCATCCTTAATTTTCTGGTCTTTAATCCATTGACTCCACTCTTACTCTCAGTCTCCAGATGGCCACTCACAGGCCATGGTACCCACAATATACTTTGAACAAGGCCCTGACCCTCTGCCCAGGCGAGCTGAGAAGGCCCTCACCTTGCAGGGGGGGACATTGAAGGCTCGTGTCCTCAGATCCACCCTCTGGAAGGAGTCAATGAAGGGCAGGAGCAGAACCATTCCGGGACCCTGTGGAGTACGGATCCGGCCCAGCCGAAACACAATCATCCGTTCATAAGTGGGCACAATCTGTCCACGATGGCAAAGGAAAGGGGTGAAAGTGGTAAGTCTGGGTAGTAATGATATCTGCCCAGGTCTCTGTCATGCCCTTCTCCCTCTCACATTGCTCACTGTCAAGAATCCCTGGCTCTACTTTTAGCTGAGAAGACCCATGCTCAGAGAGGATACATGATTCAATCAAATCATCATACAGAACAGGCAGTGTTGAATAAGGTTCTGACGTCTCCAAAGGTCATGCTCTCAACTATCACACTGTACAAATTCGATCCTCTGAGAAACCTCAGCCTGTGTAATCTCGAGCTAGGCTCAAACCAGGAAGCTGTCTGCC
This sequence comes from Uropsilus gracilis, assembly GCA_004024945.1. Lineage (NCBI taxonomy): Eukaryota > Metazoa > Chordata > Mammalia > Eulipotyphla > Talpidae > Uropsilus > Uropsilus gracilis. Next base: position 7,511 of record PVHY01024970.1, on the reverse strand, counting down.
CTTGGATGAATTAGGGTAAGAGGCAGGGCCGCTTTCACAGAAACCATGAGGAAAGGGCTCTACCAACTTCAGATCTCTGGAGTCCTCAATGAAGGAAGCTGAAAGTAAGAAATAAATGTCCAGTGAGGTAAAGTGACTTGCCCAAGGTCACACAGTATTTATTTCAATGGTTGTTTTAAGAGTAGGATTTAAGACATTCTGTGGAAACTGCTTTCCACACCAAACCAAAGGCTTGGGACCTCCAGGAATGGCATTGAAATATACTGTTGTCTAGGGATAGATACACACAGCACAAGGCCTCCCTGGGTTTCCAAATTCACTGCATTTTTAGGTGGGATCCTCAACTACAGTTCATCTGTTTCCTATCCACAGCACCCCATGTTGAAAATGAGGCTTGAATTAGCTTGCTGGGCCAAACTAAGAGTTTTTCCATTTCTAATTTAACCTAATCCAAGGGGAAATGACTTGGCAAAGATATCTGTATGTCCCTTAAAACCTGAATCCAGACCCCAGGACTTGGGAATTTGGGAAGGCTTGTTTCTATTACTTACTGGATAAGACTGAGCCTCAGGGTCCTCATCAGAAAGATGGAACTGAATTATCCTTGCCCAGTGTATTTCACAGAGTGTGAAATAAGAATACTTAGGGGAGGCGGCATTGAGGGGATGGAGAATTCATACATCAATGCCAGAGCTCTTAGTGTGGCCCATGAACTCTGGGAACTGACCCAGTCAGCCTTACCTTCAGGGCAAACCAGCCAGAAATGGGGAAGGTGATCATCAGCAGCAAGAACCCCAGAAAACTGATGAGGCCATGGCAGAGGCAGGAAGGCCAGCTCTGAGGAGCATCTGGGAACAAGTGAGCAGAAGCAGTTAAGGAATGCCAACCAGATCTGTCAAGACAGCTAGAGGCAGGTCAACCCACCTCTCCCTCCAGCAGTTCCCTCCTTTTCAGGGTTCTCAATATGCCTCCCTGCCTAATATTCCATAGCTTTGGGCAAATGCTATTAAAAGTGTTCCCTCCTCCCAAACATCAAAGCTAATCTGTGAGAAGTCCCACACTCACAAGGTCTTATCTTTTTCAAGCAACAGCCACTGAGTCTGAGAAGTCACCTCACGGATGCTCTCCTCAGCGAGGCATGCAGGAGTCAAATTCTTTGTCAGGTTTTACTACCTACCCATACCTCATACAGAACCAGGAACACCTTGGCATCTGGAAACAAAGGCTGGATTCAACTGAATGCCACTGGCATAACACATGCCTCCTCTACCCTCCGTCTTTCAAACTGTTTGATTTCAAGCAGTTTTTTTTTTTTTCCCCAAAATAACGCTCCAGCTCTAGCTGTCAATTGCTTGTCAACAGGGGCTATAGATGAAGTTTAAGATGTCTTTTCCTAGCTCACAATTCTTCACCCCATTTTAGTGCACTGAAGACTATCAAAAACAAGCCTCACTTAAGGAAGCTTCAGGTGGGGACAGAGAGAGACCCAGAAAGAGGAAGCGCATTTGAGCCAGAAGTCAATGTCTCTGGAGAACCAGGAGCCAAGAATCTAAGTGGCGCTTCAGAATCTGTGATGAGGATACAGTCTGCTCTCTTCCCACACCGCACAGGAAACAGACAGCACCCTCTGCTCCTTACTACCAGGAAACCTACAACCTCTGGGCTCTCCACAACCGCAGAATATTAAGTCTCCTTTCCTGACAGTCTCTGGCCCACAAGAGACCCTTGGATAGGGGTAGCTGTCACTGGGGAAGGTTCAGGGAGGAAGCAAATTCTCCCGAGTTTGGCTGTCAGGCTGAGGAAGGTGGAATCTGGTATATGGGCCAATGGAAAACTACAGAAGGCTTTGGAGGCAGACAAGGCCAGAGCAGAAACAACAGGCAGTAAGGCCTTTTTGGCCTGTGCATCTTCAGGAAACAGGGAGATGCTCAGGTTCTGGGCGTCCAGAGGTGCGCCGCAGGGGTGAAGAGTCTGTCATGTCTCTGCAGCCAAGTATCCTTAGCATACAAACACCACTCTGTCCCCAGACCATGGTTTCCTTCTACCCAAAATGGGGCTGTGAAACCTCGGCCCAAGCCTAACGGGCTGATAAGAATCGAGAAGAAATGTGGTGGGGCACGGCTTCTTGGAAGATGAGAAAATTCCGGGGTGGTAGCTCCGTAGCCCTAGAAAGGCAGATCAGCACTGGCATCCCAGCGACCGGTCCAGGCCACTCTTGTCATCATGTTCCCTCTCGGTCCTTAGGGTACGAGGCACCGTAAGAATTAGCCGACTGACTTCTGAGAGGCAGAGGGTTCGGGCTTGGGGATGTCAGCCTTCCCCCCTGGGTCCGCCGTGCAGGGGGGCCACTCACCGGCCCCTGTCCCCACGCCGCCCCGCTCCGGGGACAGGTAGCCCTTGTGCGAGCCCAGGAAGCCGAAGCTCGACTGCTGGAAGCGATCAAAATCCCCTAAGGGCAGCGCCCGGTACCCGGACCGGCCGAGCATATTTCTGGACAGAAAGGACGTCCACGCCCCTGGCGGCGGACTGCCGGGCAAGCGACCCCGAGCCGCCCCGCCCCCGCCGGCCTCTGCTTCCGGTTTCACTGGCGCTGCGGGAGGCTTCAGTCTGCGCGCAGGGAGGCCTCCTGGCACCGCTCCCCTCTTCGCACAGCGCCCCCGTGCTCTGGAGGACCGAACTGCTACCGTGGGGCGGAGAGGGAGGGTGGTCTCTGCAAGGGGCAGGAGACCTAAGCTCTCACCTTCAGTGTGGTGCTCCCCATTGGATCTTAGTAAAAGAGAAGGGAAGTTGGACTTTGTAAAGGGTTTTCCAGGAGCCCGATTTTCCTCCAGAATCAAGGAAATGCTACTGATCTTCTCAGTACTCTTCCAAACTGACATTGGGACAGGGGTAAGGGGAGAACTTCCTTACCTAGAATTAGGGTTTTTCCAGGGCATGGTGGGTAAATTATTTCTCTTTCTGTCCCCACTGTCCAGAAGTCAGGGCCTGGCACAGAATGGGTGTCAGTATTTTTATGTGGAGCATGAGGGCCTGAATGTTGGCATAAAAAGTGGCATGTGCAGGCCTTGGGGAAGGTGGCAGAGTCAGGATGGTGCTGTCCCAGGGCAGGCCTGCCAGAGCATCATGGAGATGAGATCCTCATCTCCAGAAACAGCATACCCCTTGATCCAGGTACCAGAGGTAACTTACTTTTCCATGACTTGAGAAAACCCAAATGCAAATGGTGAATTTACTCTGATGAGCATTAACTTCCCATGGGGAGCAGATTGTCTTCCCCAGGAGCCAAAAAGCTGACCTCCTGCCTTTGCAGGCCTCTCAGTTCTCAGCCACTCCCAGGTCCTTTCTGCAGATGACTGATCACGGGTGGTCTTTGGTTTTCCAGGTCTAATGGTCTTATTCTGAAACCCTGGGAGTACTGATCAAGCTGGATGGTAGGGAAGGCTCCCACAGCCTCATATACACCAGTCTTTCCAGTTCTCACCCAGGGCATCCTCCTGCTGCCCTTGTACCCACTGTGTCCAACCAGTGTCTGATTCCACATCTACAGTCCTAGATGAGGCCACTTGAACCTTAGTTGTCAGAATGACTGTTTCAACAAGCACAAGAGATCATGATGTTCCTTACAGGATCATACTGTTCCTCATCCCCTCTCTTGTTCATAGAACTGGTCCATCCTGGCCGGGCACGGTGGCTCATGCTTGTAAGCTTCAGCCTATGAAGCAGCCGGGGCTAGGGATCGTGGTTCGAGTCCTGCCTGGAGCCGGTAGCGAGACCTAGTTCCAAAAAAGTTAGCTGGGCGTGGTGGTGCGTGCCTGTAATCCCAGCTACCTGGGAAGCTGAGGCTGGGGATTGCTTGAGTCTGTGGTACCCCGGGCAACGAGAGCCTGCGGTTCCACGGGCAAAAATAGCAAGACCTAGTCTCAAAAAAAAAAAAAAAAAAAAAAAAGAACTGGTCCATCTTGATATTTTTTATTTTTTAAAAATTTAGTATTAACAAAGGTGCAGACATACTATTCCTCCTTATAATTATCCCCATCTTCTTTTTTCTTTTTTCTTTTTTGAGACTAAATCTCACTATTTTTGCCCATGGAACTGCAGGCTCAGGTAATCCCCAGTCTCACCTTCCCAGGTAGCTGGGATTACAGGCATGCACCAACACACCCAGCTATTTTTTGGGGACTAGGTCTCGCTACGTGCCCCCAGCGGGACTCGAACTGTGATCCCTGGCCCCAGACGTGGCTTCCTAGGCTGCCACCTACATGCGCCACCATGCCCGGCTATCCCCATTTTCATAACAAAAATAATCATAGTCAAACTATTTTTTTTAGTCAAACTAACTTTCCTGCATTAAGCACTGTGACGACAGTGGTTAACAATATAGCCTCCTTCTTACAAAAGCTCTGGAGACAATATCTGGTCATATCTAGCCTTACACTCATTGAAAATTCTTCTTTTTCTTTCTTTCTTTTTTTTTTGTAAATTTTTAAAAAATTTTCATACAACATTGGTCATGTTTTGTATAGTATGTTCCCCTTAGGTATGGGCTTCCCATTAATAATGCACCTAAATCACCATCCCATTCTTCTTTATCCTCTTTCCCATTCTGGTCACTCCAACTCCTCTCTTGCTGCAAATTGTTGGTTGGTGTTGGGCCCACTGGTATCTTCTTATGCTTTTTTGGAATGATGTCTTTTTCTGGATGAGGGCCTGCACTCCTGGTATGCAGCAGACCAGGCTGTTCTGAAGCAGATCAAGTACATCAGGATCCTCTTGTAGGGCAGTGTGTTGTAGTTCTCCAAGCTCCTTTATTTTGGACTTCCTATGGCAGAGGACTGTCTCCTTTTCTCCAGACCTGTGTGTTCACTGGGTTCCATGCCTCCTCATTTATGTTGGCTATCTCCTCCATTCTGATGTCTGTCACATGTTGCTGCTTCTGAGTCTTATAGTTCTGGCATCTGGTGTTGGGAACCTGACTCCCAGCCACTGGCAGTGGAAAAGTTCTCTGGTAGGGACAGACTTCAGCAGATGATGGTTCAATCCCTCTCCTTTGTTGTGGTTTCCAGTTCTGCCATGGGGCCGCAGTCACACCTTAAGGCTTTCTTCTCCCATTGGAAAAAAAGGGAGCCTTGTTCATGTTGCACAAGACATCTCTGGTCTAGGGGTTTGATTCCCCAATCCCTGAAGACATTGTAGGTGGTGCTCTGTGATAGGTCATCCCACCAGCTAGTTTCACAATTTTGTATCTTGTGCTTCTGACCATGCTCTATTTGGTTCTACCCAGGTTATGAGTGTATCAGTACCTGCATTTGTTCCTCTCCTCTCCTGTATGTCTGCAGCTGGGGTGCCTGTTTTCTTATTCCTAGTGCAGGTCTGACTGAAGTGGGAGTAAACCAGAGGGGGAGCCCCCCAGCCCTAGACCCTAGCAGAGGTACCAGTCCCCACCCCTGGGCCATGTAGAGGCAAAGGCTGGTTACCCCAGCCTGAAACACCTAGACTCTGAGATCCTGAGACTCTGATGATGCAGGACTCACCCTGCTCCCATTCCCCCTCCACCCCTCCCACCCTGGGGCCTAGGCCAAGGCAGGGAGTATGCTGGAGCTCTCCCCAGGGGCCCAAACCATGGGGAAAGGGGCACTTTAGCTCCCAACTCTGACTGGACTAGGATCAGGGTCCTTGATGCTGTTTTGATGAGATACTGGGTTCAGTGAGCGGGGCCCTTAGATTACCTCTGAGAAAAGTTTCAGTAGAGATCCCCTTTCAGTCACAAATGATGAGTTTACTCAGGAGATGAATATGTTTGTACAAACACAGGTAAGTAATGGCTATGATTTAATAGAACAGGTTTATTAGGAGGAGAAAGAAAAAGCAGTCACAGGTGGGCAGGAGAGCTTCCTCTTGCTAGTGCAGAAATTGTTCTATTAGAGTGTTCTTTTGAGAAACGGTTTATTCCTTCGTGTAATTATTATCTATTGCTAAATCAATTGCCTTTAGGGTGTGATTGGGTTGGTTTGTATGAACAGGTGATTTTCCAGTGGCCCTCAATCTCCACATTCCCACCTCTGGTTCATGTTAAGGATTTTTCATTGCTGTAGCAGGTTTAGCGAGGAGGTATAATCATTTCTTCCCCCACTTTCAGCTTCTGATCTTATGTTGCCTCCATCTCCAATTTTTCTACTCAACCACCATCGCATCTCAGGTATGATTTCTCCCTAACTCAAGCCTCGGCAAACATTTCTGAGTCTTCTCTGAAATCTGAAAATAACCAAAACTAGTTCCTGGACAGACTCCCTTTCCAATCTCCATACCTTTATATGTGTCCTTCTCAGTCTTAAAAGAGAGACAAGCCCCAAATCCCCATTGAATTGTTCTGCCCCCCTTCGTTCAAGTCCCAGCTAAGAGATATCCTTCCCAATCAGTTTAATACAATATGAAAATCTCCGTTTAGGAGCCTGTCCTACACTGGGTAATTTCCATCTCCCTGCTCAACCCCCAAGCCCAAGGGAGCAAATCTGAATAAGCGAACTGAAAGCCTAGGGCACGGCTGTCTCGCTCCAAGTAGACGGTGCCACAGGGTCCCAGGTCCCATGTTCCTCAGGTCGGCAATGTACGCCTCAGCTTCTTCCCCCCGTTCCCCTTTCAGGGCTTGTCTTCAAAATTCACAATCGGTCCCGCCGCCTCCAGACCCGCCCCCGGCGCCTGTCTCACTTCCTCCGAGGAGGCGGGTTCTAAGCAGGCACGGCCCCTTAAGTTGGCTCGGGGAGGGGAGGGCTCCTGCGCTCCGAAGCTCGCCTTTGCTTTAGGTTTCTGCTCGCGTCTTCTGACTGCAAAGCCGGGAATCGAAACTGCCAGGATCTATGCAGGAGCCTGCCACCAGATCTCCGGGACCCCAGCGGGACCCCGCACTGCCGCACACGCCCACCATGCCTCCCCCGGAGTCTCTCGCTGAAGGCCACCAGCCCAGCCCAAGCCCCAGTCCCACCGAGGTACTACTGGATTTGGGGGCGATGGACTTTAAGCTTTTTGTTTTTGCTGTGGTGGGAGAGAAGGGCTAAGGTGAGAGGGACTGGGCCAAGTACCTTTGAAGAGTGACGCATAGGGGAAGACCGGGCACTAGGGTTCTGACTGACCCTCTAGCTTGGGGTAGAGGAAGAATAGAAAAGGGGAATAAGGGGAATGTGTCGAAGCAGTTGTTGTCCACGGCAGGGACAAACGCTGAGGGTCGGTGGCACCTAGGACTGAATTCCCCCCACTTACATTGGTGACTTGCCTCATAGTCCCTGAGGAAGGACCACCAGTTAGGGAGAACGGATACGGAGGTAGTATCCCTCTAGCCCACCCTGAAGCCAGGAGCTTGTCTTAGGTACAGAGAAACCAAAATCTAAGTTCCCGGACCAAAAGTAAGAAGCTGGTTGGACAACAGCCAGTGTCTTGCCTAAAGCTTCACAACCCCTGGTGCTCTCTCCTGTAAATCCTTCCAGTTACTTTTTTTTTTTTTTTTTTTTTTTTTTTTT
>PVHY01024969.1:0-18957 GCA_004024945.1 Uropsilus gracilis | reverse complement strand
CCTCCCCTCCCCTCCCTTCCCTTCCCTTTTCTTCTCTTTTCTTTTCCTTTTGAGACCAAGTCTCGCTCTGTTGCCCAGGGTAGTCTTGATCCCGCAGACTCAAGCAATCCTCAGCCTCAGCCTCCCAGGTAGCTGGGATTACAGGCGGCCGCCACCGCACCCGACTGCTTTTTTGAGACCAGGTCTCATTGTATTGCCCAGGGTAGTCTCGAACCTGCGAACTCAAGCGAACCCTGGCCTCTTGCCTCCCAGCGCTTGGACGACAGGCACGTGCCACCATCCCTGGCTTTTAGTTCTTGGTTTCTGACAAAAAGCGTCAGCCACAGATGGAGGGGTGTTGGGTCAACGAGTTGGTCAGGCCTTTCCTGCCATTGGCCTCTATGACTAGTACCCGGTGACTGTACACCTGGCCCAGGGGGCGGGCGCATGCGTGAGTGGGCTCCCCGGACCTTGGGGGCGGGGAACACAGGGTAGCGTCACTCTGACAGGAACGGAGCACAGGAGAACACAAGAGGGAACACAGAGAGCCCAGAGAAGGAGTATGATGATTCTGGGGTGCTGGGGGGTTCACCTGCCTCTCAGCCTCCCATCCATGCTGCCCAGCCTGCCTGCTGGCCATGGACCTGGCCCAGCCTCCCTGCCTGGTGAGCCTGAGTGCCTGGGTCCCTGAAAGCACGACAGCTGCAAAACCCACCGAGGGCTCCGACCTTCTTTAGCTGCTGAAACTGCTGATGAACCAGGCTCGGGCTGGTGGCACTGGGGGGTGTGGGGGCGGGGGTGGGGCATCTGGCTACCACCTCTACTTTCAACTTTCTAGCAAGTCCTGACGTCTCCCAGAAGACACCTTGGATGTCTGGCTGTGACGATGTTGGTCCTGTGGTCCTATCCCGGGATGGGGCTTTGAAGGGGGCAGGCAAACTCCCCGTGAGCACAGAATCCCAAACTCACGTGCGTTTACCTGTCCCAGCAGCCCGAGCAGCATGGCGGAGTCCGCTCCTCACCACGGCGTCACAGCCGGCTGTTCACCACCACACTCACTTTTCTCACGGAACAGACGAATGTGCTAGAAGAAAACCTTGTCAGAAGAATCGCAAGGAGAGCTCTCAGAGTGGGTGAGAGAACGGTCACTTCCCCTGTGGGCCCCTTCCAGGATGGCCACTGCCCACCTGCCGAGGGCTTGGGTTGCTGTGGCGACAGTTTGCCACGGGAGCTGCAGACATTTCCTTTGGCTTGACCGTTCTTTTCTGGACCCAAGCGGTCAAGCCGTTTGGCAGGAGTGCGTGACCACGGGATGTGACATTTATAGCTTCTGGGAGGAAAGTGGCCCCAGACGATGTTTCCTTGGTCACTTCTGGGACTCTGCATTTTCCACTGACAGCTGCTTTTGCTGGGTCCTCTACGCCCCAGGAGGCCAGTCGGTGTAGGTGGGGACCTTGGCCATCCCCGCTGTCTTTCCATGTTCTCCGTCACACCCATCACAGGGCACCGTGTGCCCGTCCCTGTCCATGGCCTCTAAGTAAACCCCCCGTGACCCTAGCAAGTAGGTATGATGTCCATCCACGTCAAAGGGACTAGGTTCCCCTGACCGCAACAGGTCCGCTTCTACCTACCAACCTGACCGTGGTCCAGCCCAAGTGTTCCCTTCCGGAAAGCGGCTCCCTCCCGCTCTCCCCCCAGGGCTCCCCTCCCCCTGTCCTGTGACCTGGCTCCCTCAGTCGGTCTGTGGAGTCTCAACCGGGCCGAAGACTCCTGACCCCAGATGTTCTCCTGCAAACCCCCGAGCCCGTTAGCGGTCACTTTACAACGCAGCAGATACTTGGAGGGTGTGGTGAAGTGACGGCTCTTGGGCTGTGACGAGGAATCTGGACCACCTGGAGGCTGCATGGGTGGGCCTAGGGCAACCGCAAGGGCCCTCGTGTGTGGGGGTGGGAGGTTAGAAGGGAAGGAAGAAAGTGGGGGTATCGGGGGGCCTAGGTGGAAAGGATCAGGAGCCAGGAAGTTTGGGTGCTGCTGGAAGCTAGAAACGGGAGGAAACGGGTTCTCCCCTCGAACTCCAGAAGGGGGCAGCTGTGGGCACCTCGATGTTAGCCTGTGAGGCTGGAGTCCTTCTGGCCTCCAGAAGCATAAACTAACAGACTTGAGTTGTTTTCAAAGCCTTAGTTTGGGGCCTGGTCGTCGCCTCTTTTCTCTGCACTCAGCCCCTTCCCCAGCCAGGACGGAAGTTCCTGCAGCCAGTCACGAATTCTATTTTGGGTCTTTGCTGTATGTTTGAGCAAATTGCCTCTGCGAAAAGAACGCAGGCGTGAGGCTGGGCACGGTGGCTCGTGCCTGTAAGCTTCAGCCTATGAAGCGGCCAGGGCTAGGGATTGCAGTTCGAGTCCCGCCTGGGGCTCATAGCAAGACCTAGTTCCAAAAAAATAGCTGGGCGTGGTGGCGCACGCCAGTAATCCCGGCTACCTGGGAAGCTGAGGCTGGGGATTGCTTGAGTCTGTGGTACCCCGGGCAATGAGAGCCTGAGGTTCCACGGGCAAAATAGCAAAATAATAATAATAATAATAATAATAATAATAATAATAATAATAATAATAAAATAAAAATAAGTAAATAAATAAAATGTGTCTAAAAAAAAAGAAAGAAAAGAACGCAGGCGTGAGTGTGCAGACGCTCGGGGAAGCCACACCGAAAAGGTCTGTATTTTTAGAGCTCCTGCCTCCAAAACTCATGAGAAAGAGAGAGGTGTGTGAGCCGGGCGTGGTGGTGCACACCTGTAATCCCAGCTACCTGGGAGGCTGAGGCTAGGAATCACTTGAATCCATGAGTTCGAGACTACAACACAGTGAAACCTAGCCTCTACAAAAAAAAAAAAAAATAGATGTCATGAGTGACTAAGGGTCCCCATTGGACAAAGAACACAATCTGATACCAACGAAAACGCAAAGGTTTTGGCTTCCATAAATCAAGATGGAAAGAGGGGAGCCTCTGACTTTTAAATGAACAGTCGTTCCTCTACGTTTAAGACACAACTTCCTTAAAATTAATTTAATTAATTTAGGTTATTAAAATTAATAATTAACGCTAATTTAATTCATTTATCTCAGTCTCCAAATAATGAAGACTAAGAAGAGGTGGTCCCTGGAGCCTGGGAGCTATGAAGAGGTGGGCAGGATGGGTGAAGATGGCAGAGACCAGGGGCCTGGGCAGTGCTGGGGGAGGGGGGGGCTCGGCAAGCTGCTATGATCATAGCTGCCTCTGTCGCTTATCACTTATTTCTGCCTTTGGATTACTGGCTAAAGAGACCGGCCACCTTCCCCGCGGCCACACATCTCAGCCCTGGCTTCTGCAAAGAGTCGTGCCAAGCCAGGGCTGGAACTGTCAGCGCTGCTCTCCCTGCCCAGGCTGTGGGTCCACCCAGGCCATGACTGGTCGGTATCCTGCCAGGGCAGCGGACTGCCCTGTGTCCAGAGTGGCCACCTGCACTCCTGGAACTTCCGGTTCCCAGAGAATGACTGGGGTGCCCAGCGGGATCCTGAGCCCCCTCCCTTGAGTCTCTTATCACTTAAAATCCGAGAATGGTGTGTTCTCTCTTCTCAAGAACCCTGCTCGCACGAGGGTTTTGCACGATGATAGCAGGTTTAGCAATTTGATGAACTTACTTCACATGAAGTTTTGGACTTTTGTTCAACTGCGCTGGTCGTGCTTCTTGGGGTTGATTATTTTTTAGGTTTCGGAGCGCGCAGAGCAGATGATTGATGTTATCACACAATTGCCCTCTATTAGCCGTTATTAGGAGTAACAGTAGTATGGCTTTATGGCACTTCCAGCCCATGTCATTACCAGGAAGAGGCAATTCATTCTTCACCTATCAAACCTGTCAGTACACGGCTTGATGGCCTGGTGTGTACAGCGCACCCACACTGGTGCTTGAGAGGACGAGGAAGAGAGGCTGGATGGGCAGCTGACCTTTGCCTAGGAAGCCTTTGGGAATCAGAGAGACCCGAAGTGGAGTGACGCGGGGACACGGCAGTGGTTAGCCCAGTGCCCCCCCACCTGGGTGCCTGTCAGTCAGAATATTACTAAGATGGGAGCAATGGTTATTTCCCCGGGGATTATTCTGGGGATTATTTCCACGCCGTGCCTGCTGTCACCGTCTAAGTCCTAAGAAATACGGTCAAAGGTTAAGTTCGTGGGAAGAAGAGGGTCCTCGACCGTGCGGCCCCCGCGCTGGCCGTCTGGGGGCCGGAGTGACACTCACAGTCCTTCTCACATGGAGGCCGCCCCTGGCGTGTCCGGGTCGGTGTCTCAGAGGCGCTGGGCTCCTGCAGTGCTCGCTCTGGGTCTGCAGCTGAAGACGTGAGCGGCCGTGACCCCGTGAGCAGCCCACGGCGGGCGTAGCTGGCCTAAAAGTGCCACCAATGAGGACGGTCAGTGTGTCGTGGCCAGCTCTTCCCGGAGCCGGGATCTGAGCACGTGGGCTCAATCCCAGGATTCCTCTGTCTCACACGCGAGCTTGTTCAACGTGCTTCTTGGAAGACCAGGTCGATGGAAGCAGACAGAGCATCCCTGTCACAACCACGCGTGCGGCCGGAGCCGGAGGGCGGGGGCGGCCCTGGAGGTGGACAGGGTTGAGATCAGGCTCTCGCCCGCTGCCGGGTTATTCGTGCCACTTGGCAACATTCTAGGCTTGCTTTCCTCTCCGGAACAGGTCGATACAAGCTCCAGCGCAGCTGCTGGGGGCTGAGACACCGCGATATGTGCGGCCTCCTCGTGGTCCATCTCCAGTGGGGGCAGCCGAGGGGGCCTCCTCTTCGTTTCCGTCCTTCAGTCCGACCCCTGCAAGCATCTACAGCAACGGCGTGGGTCTCACTTTAAAGACTGGGCTGGTTGCAATCACACACCGTGTGCTTACGTTTGCCAGGAGGGACATTCGATATAGTCTATTCATCTGTGTGGCCACCCACCCTCCCCCAGGGGCCCGGGACCTATTGCGTGTTGAGTGGCAGGTGCTACGCAGATGCTGGTGGGATTGAATCACAGTTTTGGCAGAGCCGTCTTGCCCGGGGGTGGACACCTGGGCTTTCAGCTTTGAGCCGACCACAGTGAAATGGCTGGACCTGAGAAGAGTCAACAAGACTGCTATGTCCGTCTGCTGACCTGTGATTAAGATGCACAAAAGCGCTTTGAAAGCTGCGTGAATGGTGTCCTCGGAGCTCCCACCGCCAGGAGGTCTTGGGAACCTGTCTGCCTCTCCTTTCCTTTCACCAGGTTTGGCTGGACGCGCCGCTGGGCCTTCTGGTGCCAGCTTTGGTTTCAGCAGCCACGGGCCGAGCTGGGGGCGTGACGTCATCGTGGCTCTGCTTCTCAGAAGTGCTCCGACAGAGGCTGCAAAAGCAGGGGCGGGGGTCAGGGGTGACCATGGAAACATCTAGATCTGGGTGGTACCCAAGAGCTGTCATTCATTCCGCGCCACAGCAGCCTCGTAGCTTCCAGTTCCCAAGCCTCAGTTTCTTCCTCCATAAAATGGGCGTGGGAACATCAATACTTACCTCACGAGGGTAAACGATGCGGTGCAGCGGAGCTCTCAGCGCCTGCTCAGAGCCGAGGACAGCTCGCTGCTGCTGGCGTCTGGTCTTCCCGGAGTGTGGGGGCCGCCTGTGCGTGGGCGGGACGACAGACTCCCACGCTCACGGCTCTCCTGCCTGCACTGGGGGTTCAGTCCCACAGAGGCGGCTTGGATGAGAGGTTGCGCCTCTCCCGTTCAGCTTCCCCCGAGAACTGGACGCCACCCGGGGACTCTGCCTAGAAGATGCACACGGACCTGCCTGTAAAGTGCTCTCAGGCCACTTGGGGCCGTAGGTCTCGGCAGGTCCCGGCAGCCTGGTTCAGAGGAAGGTAGTGAGAGGTCGTGCAGCCCTTCCAACGCATGGTGCTGGGAGGAGAGACAGATGCCTTCGCCCTGGCAGCTGTGTCTCCTCGTCAGCCCCTTACTGTGCAAGCTGAGCGTCCAGTGGTCTGAGCTCAGGCCTCCTCCCCACAGTCGCAGTCCAGCCACGTTCAGCATCTGGGGCTGCAGCTAAGGAACCTCTCTCTGGTGTCTTTCCAGCCTCCCGGGAAGGGTCTGGCTCCTCAGATTGGCAGCACCTTGAGGCTCTAAGCTCAGGAGAGAAGGGATGCTGTGGTCACGTGCAAGCCAGTGCCCCAAGCCAAGGCCTTGGGAAAAGATTCAGCAAACCCAGAGCAGCTCCCGCCTGCTTTGTGGCGGTCGTCAGCTCAGTCTGAATAGACGACCTGGCGGCATGAATAAAAGGGGAACAGAGAAAGGGGAGATACCTTGACTGCCCCTCACCTGCATGTTTGTGAGTTTATCGCTCCTCTTCTAGACAGGAAACCCCTGAGGGCAGGGCCCCTGTGCTCTTTGTCCAGCACACCTACTGTGTGCCAGCGCACAGTAGGTGCAACGAACCTCTGTGTAGTAGGTGATGGTCCCTGATCTTCAACTGCTGTTCCATGGCAGAAACCCTGCCCTCAGCTGGTAGAAGGGCCTCCTCGGCGTGTTTTCAGGGCCTAGGAGCCCTGGGGGCTGTCGGCCTCTCTCTGCGCTGCAGGGAAATTACTGAAACATTCAGCAGAGGAGGGAGAAGTGGGGGGTGAGACAGGAGAGGGAGGAACACGTGGCGAAAGGGTGATGGGTCACAGGTGGTCGGGTGGTGGGACACATAGGGGGATTACAACAATGTGAAAAAGTAAAATAAATCAAAAGATTATGGGGAGAAAAACCTCAGCTCATCTAGACCATGGCGCCCCCACCGCCTCCTTCCTGAGGCGCTGTTTTGGTGATCGGTGTATTTTACGTCTGTGCAATGTCACAGTTTACACGGAGAGCGGGACGTCTCCTCGGATGGAGACCTGCTTCGAGAGGTGAGCAGTTTTCACAGCTGACTGTCGGGGGACCCGAATCTTTGTGGGTGTCCGTTTTGCTGAATGGCAGGCAGGCTGGGGGCTGGGGGGGCTGGGCTGAACCCCACAGCAAGGGATGGCTGTGGAACGTGGAAGCAGGTAGAGAGATGGAGCTTCAGCCAAGAGGAACACCTCCTATCTCTCCAGGCCCCTCTGGCACACTAGAGGGTGGGCCACAGCACGTCTCTCACCTGTCACCCAGCTTCCTAACCTCTTTGGAATGTCCCAAGAGACATAGGACCTACTAGTAATGATTGTTGCCCCAACAGATAAATTCTCCTGTTATCGCGCATGCCCGCATCCTCCCTGCTGCCTGTCACGTACGCTTTTGCTCCTTCCTCATGACGTCATTGTGACATTCCCTTGCTGGGTACACAAGGGGCTTCACAACTTCAGTAAAGTTGGACCTGGACGTGCTTCCCGGGATCCCTGTGCTGCGGGCCGGCCTCACAGATCGCTGTCCGTCTCTTCCATCTCATTTCTTCTTCATTCCACACACGACTCCTAACAGACAGCTTCTCGCCCACCCTCTGCCGGTTAAGTGAAGACCCCTTTGCTTGATGCCTGAGCTTCCTGCTAACAACTATAGAGTAAGGCTCAGCTCTGATCCAGCTCCTCCCAGTCCGTGCACTCTCTGAAAAGCAGAGTGCGTCACCCAAGTTTTTTCCTTGCCCCTGGGCCCGAGTTGAGCTCAGTAGATAAACATTTCGGAAATCTGATGGCTGGTGTATGTGAAAGGCCAGGTGAGGGGCCAGCAGCCCCCCTCTCCCCCCAGCCCGGGGGCAGGCGGGGCTGGGTCCAAGACGATGATGAGACAGGCGCCTGGGAGCCTGGTACAGGTCCCAGTCTGCCTGGGGAAGAAAAGTGGGATGGAGGCAGGTAAACCGGATGGAGATGGTGGACCAGCTTGAACCTTGAACTTGGGAGTCTACCCAACCGACAACGGCCATTGTCGGCATCTGGACTTTGCTGACGGCAGCTAGAAACAGCTCAAAAGACCCAAGAATTGGTTCAGTGACCAAACAAGGTAAAGCGGAGCAGCGCTACCCAGCCCTCGAGCTCCCTGGCTGTGGAGATGGATCTGAAGCTCCTTCCACAGCCAGGAACGGCTGCCTCTTCCGGCTCCTGCCTCCCCCAAGCCCCTCTGTCTACCGCTTGCCTCATCCCACCTCTTCCTTCTCTGGCAGTTCTCCTGGGAGCTGAGCTCTCTGTGGCCTCCATGGCCACGTGAACCCTGGTTCTGGCCACAGCCCCTGCCCCCTGCCCCCTGCCCCGGCCTCCTTCCCGTGACTCGACAGCATCACCTGGACACAGGGTGAGCAGCTCTGCACCCCTCCTTCCAGCAAAGGGGTCCTCCTGGGCGCTCTGCCCCACAGGGACCGGGGGACAAGGGCTCTGTAAGCACCTCCTGGAGGGATAACGAGGACTCATACCTCCCTCTCCTTTCAGCTCTCTTCAGTGGCAGCAGAATGTTAGGGGCGTAGTGAGGTGGGGGGTCCTGGGCCAGGTTCTCGGACACTGGGCTCCGGCGCCTCGGCGTGTTCCAGGCTCTTCTTGAGAAGTGTCTGCGCGCCGGGTGAACACGTCAAATGCACGTTGGAGACAGTGACAGCCGCCTTCTGTGGTGGTGGCGCTGGTCTGAGTTTGGAGCTCTGAGTCGGCCACTGAGGGGGGGACGTGCTTCTTCCAACAGAGGTGTTGTGAGGCTTGGCCCGGAAAGGAGACGGCTGGGCTGTGAGTGTCTGGGAGTTCGCGACGGGCAGCGGACATCCCTCGTGAGCGGCGACGCGGGCCTCGTGCAGAGTGGAGCTGTCTGGTGCGGGCTTGAGGGCTGTGCGGAGTCTCTTCTGACTTTCTGCCAGAGTGCCAGGCGGGAGCTGCGGCCCTACTAAGCGCTTCTGCACGACGCCAAGCTCCAGGCCACCGTCAATGGGGCCGAGATGACAGAGACCAGAGAGTCCTACGCTGGGCACCTTTTTTTCCAGAACAATGAGATGATGGTGAAGTCCAGTGCTGCTTTCCTCCCAGTCGACAGAATTGCCACACTTTGCCGGGATGTTTATTAATTTTTTTATTGACCATTTTGTTGTTTACATGTTCATGCGTATACATATATGTATATATATATGTATATGTGTACATATAATACAACATTGCATTCCCCAGGGTTCTCCCTCTACCCCCCCCAAGCCCTCCTCTCGATCTTCCTGTGCTCCTCCCTTCCCCCATTTCTCCCTCCCCCCACCCCTTCCCTAGCAGTCTGCCCCAGCTCCACTGTTAGCTTATTTGGGGTTTTTCCTGGCTGTTTGCTCGTTATTCCTCTATCCCGTGGATAGGTGAGACCATCTGGTTTCTGTCTTTTTCTTTCTGACTTATTTCTGGTTATAAGATTTCCCGTAGGTCCATCCATGTCATCACCGCCGAGTTATTTGTTTTCAGCCGGTCCAACTTTTAACCATAAAAGAAAAACATGAAACTCAGGAAACCACCTTGTTCTTGCATCTGACTTGGTCACATCATGGAGAAGTGACGTCTCCGTACGAGCGCTTAGGTGAGCGTTGTCAGTCTGCAGAGCCAACCCAGAAGCCCTGCTAGAATAGCTGACACACGGGATGGAAGAAGACAGGTGACGTGTTGCAGGCCACAGGGTCTCTCCTGCTGGGATGAGAGGCTCCTGGATGTCATCAGCTTAACTCATCTGCCATCAGAATTATCTCAGCAAGATCAGCCCTCCCGCACAGCCCCAGAGGGGACCCACCTGATTCCCACAGCTCCATGGCCAAGCTCAAGGTCAAAGGACACTCATCCTTTCTAACCCGGACACTGGAACATGCGTCACAGCAGCCTTGGCTGTTACTGTCCCCATCACTTCCTCGAGTCTGGAGATGTCTTCATGTAGGGGTGCCCTTGACCCCATA
The DNA here is from genome assembly GCA_004024945.1 of Uropsilus gracilis. Lineage (NCBI taxonomy): Eukaryota > Metazoa > Chordata > Mammalia > Eulipotyphla > Talpidae > Uropsilus > Uropsilus gracilis. Next base: position 9,085 of record PVHY01024969.1, on the reverse strand, counting down.
AGCTCGTGTCTTCCTTCTCCACCCGAGAGAACAAACATTCTCCCGGTGGGGTGAGTCCCTCTCATCCTCCCTGCAGAGCTGGTCGATGAACAGCGCTGCCACCGCGTGCAGACTGGTCCCAAGGCAGCAGTTGGAGCTACGCTGGTTATCGAACCATTTCCCAAAAGCAATCGTCTGCTTCAGTTGTGCTGCTCCCAGGTTATGATTTTCTGATAAGTGAAAGGGCATCGGCAGCCACAGCACACAGGCGTCGGCCTTTATGATTTCCCTGGAGTTGCATAAGCGGTTGGGTTTTTGACCAGGGTGGTTAATCAGGCTTTGAGTTGGTGAGCAGAGTTCCCTTTCCCAGACGGCTCTTCTCTGCCCGTGACAATTCACACCGGCGTCATCGGGAGATGTCTGAGGAAGACCTGCCCAAGGCTCCCGCAGTGCTTGTGGCTCTGCTCATTCCTCCTTGGTTACTAGAGTGCAGGTTACAGCAGCCATGGACAGGACTGAATGCTCATCCACAGACGAGTGGATCAAGAAGATGTGGTTTGTACAATGAGTTACCGTCTCACACCGGTAAGAATGGCCCTTATCAAAAAAAAAAAAAAAAAAAAGCAACAAGTGTGGATGCAGAGAGAAAGGAACATGCTTACACTGCTGGTGGGAATGTAAACTCATCCAGTCACTGTGGAGAGCTGTGTGGAGGACCCTCAACTACTGAAAATGGGGCTACCCTTCAATCCAGCAATCCCACTACTGGGGATCTACCCAAAAGATACAAAAACACTCAGGACACCTGTACCCAGCTGTTTAGTGCAGCACAATTAACAATAGGCAGGACATGGAAACAACCCAGATGCCCCAAAGTAGACGAATGGATCAAAAAGCTGTGGTCTACGTACACAATGGAATATTATCCATCAATCAAAATAGACAAGCATGTCATCCGCAGCAACACGAATGGCGCTAGAAGGAACCATGTGAGCGGAAATAAGCCAGAAAGAAAAAGAGAAATACTGGATGATCTCACTTATATGAAGGATGTAAGGAAAGCAAACAAATAAGTGAACAAAAAACAATTTAAAATTGTCAGTAGACGATTTTATAATAACATAGGTGTACTTAGAAGAAATCATATTAGCAGAAACAAGTCAGAAAGAAAAAGACAGAAACCGAATGGTTTCACTAATCTATGGGACCTAGGAAAAATAAACAAAAGCCAGGAGGAAAAGTAAAAACAAGCTAACAACCAAACTGAGTACAACTCGGGGTCGGGGGGAGGGTGGGAATGGTTAGGGAGGGAAGGTGGTGGGCAAACCCTGGGGATTACAAAGATGTGAAATTTATATATAAGTTAATTATTTAATGTTAAAAAACTATCAGTAGAACTGAAATATAGAGCAAGAGAGGGGGAGGGGGAAATCGGGGGTGAGAGTGGCACAAAAGACTAAGATGATAGGTCACAAGTGACAATGTGGGGGGAACCCCTGGGGCAGACAACAATGTGAAAAACAAACAATAGATAAACAAACAAATAAACGAAGAAGCTGTGGTTTGTCCACGCACTAGGCACTCTCCGTCCATCAGGAGGAGCATGGTGTCCGAGGGAAGGATGTGTGGTAGAGAACGTCAGACGCTGAAACAAATACTGAACATTCACACAGCAGGCTCCTTGCCAGAGGGAAATACAGAGACTCGTGGCCTTCAGGTTGGGGTTCAGTGAGAGGAGGGCTTGGGGTTCAGTGAGAGGAGGAGGGGAAGGTAGGATACCACGGATGGTGGAGCAAAGACGATGGAGCTAATGTTCAACGTGTGAGCTGTGCCGTTCCCCCCCCACCCCCCAAAACTTCAAGATTATCTTGGTAGAAGCAGCCGGATTTTGGGGGACGTTTCCATGGTGGGAGGGGCAGTCCGTGAGCATGGTCCTGAGCATCGGTGAGCCGCGGGCACTCAGTGGACGTGGCCCTGAGTGTTGGTAGCCATCAGCGCTGCTACCCGCGACACGGATCACGCTCCTGGTGTGAAGCAGTATGCTGGTGTTGCCTACTCTCTGGCTTCCACTGAGTCTCTTCTCCCTCGGCAGGAGGATGTGCTATCAGAGTTGTACACACAGACTTACTGAGGACAGAGAGTTCAAGTCAGCCAGATGGAAGGAGAAGCAGCTTCAATGTAGGTCGTTCTAGAGCGTTCCGGTGTCTGTGGGTGTCAGACTGGGCATTGCCCTGGCAGGACGGGGCCAGAGGGGCGGTGTCTCCCCTGCTTGTCTGGGCTGTGGTCAATGACATTTCTTCTCGTGGCTTCTGTGCTGCACCCCCCTGGGGGAAGGGTGGTCTAGAGTCTCTGGGTCTGGTTTCTGGAATGTCTTCAGGCTGTGTGGGTCGCGACAGGGGTGTTTTTGGTTTTTTTTTTTATTTAATTTTAAAATTTTATTTATATATATTTCACATCATTTTAGTCCCTGGGGGTCACCCACCACCTCCCCTCCCTGCCCGCTCCAGCTGATCCCCACTCTCCCCTTATGCAGTTTCATTTGGTTGACCATATATTAGTGAAACCATTTGGCTTCTGTCCCTTTCTATCTGGCTCGTTTCTGCTAGAATGATTTCTTCTAGGTGCATCCAGGTTTCCATAAATTCATCAAATTTGTCATTTTTAATTGATGAGTAATACTCCATTGTGTATATATACCACATCTTTTTCATCCACTCATCTGTTCTGGGGCATTTGGGTTGTTTCCATGACCTTGCAATTATAAATAGTAATAAAACCTTGCAATAAAACCTCCTCTCCAAAAAAAAGAGAGAATGGAGGACTATTCCAGACTTCAAGATATACTACAAAGCCATAATACTTAAAACGGCATGGTACTGGTACAACAACCAACAATCAGACCAATGGAACAGAATTGAGAGTCCGGAAATAAAGCCACACACATATAGCCAATTAATCTTTGACAAAGGAGGGAAAAAGTTACATTGGAACAAAGATAGCCTCTTCAACAAATGGTGCTGGGAAAACTGGACTAAGACATGCAAAAAAATGGACCAAGACATCTCTCTCACACCATGTACAAAAATTAATTCAAAATGGATAAAAGGTATCAGACCTGAAACCATAACATACATAGAGAAAAACACAGGCAAAACCCTCCATGAAGTACAATTCAGAAATCCCTTTCTGGAATCATCTGCAGAAGGCAAAAAATTGAAGGAAAACATAAACAGATGGAACTACAACAAACTAAAAAGCTTCTGTATGGCAAAAGAGACAAAAGAAAAAAACTAAAAGAAGCCCAACCAAATGGGAAAAAATTTTCGCATTCCACAAGAGTCATAAGGGATTAATAACACAGATCTACAAGGAACTCACACAACTAAACAAAAACAAAACAAGATGCCCAATCAAAAAGTGGGGAGAAGAACTAAAAAGACACTTCTCCAAAGAGGAAATACAAATGGCCAACAGACACATGAAAAATTGCTCAATATCACTAGCGACAGGGTGTTGTTCGAGAGCTGTGCTCTCCTGCAGACGAGGGCTGGAGAAGGTCCCCCCTTGCACAAGGTCAGGAGAAATTCCATAGGCAAGCTCTGGGGTAACCCCAGCTGGGTCAGCCAGTCCTGCCAGATGCCCACGGGGACCCCAAAATGCACCCTGGAATCTTGGTCTGCTCATGGGTGTGCTCAGCTGACAGATGGCTGCGGAGATGCTCTGGCACCTCCCAGAGTGGGGGCCGAGGGGGAGGCTGCAGCAGTGACAGGGAAGACTCCTGCTCCCGGGTCTGCCAGCTGCAAAGTCAGGGGCACAGAGGCAGGCAGGCGCCAGGAAACGGGCAGGTTTCAGGCAGGGTCCCTGGCCAGAAGCCCCAGGCTCCTAGCAGAGCCACAACTTGAGTCTGGAAGAAACTGGGGTGCAAGGGAGTAGCCCTGAAAACCTAACCAAGGGCAGGTCAGGCAGAAAGGGGGGGACTGGGAGGAAGGGGTGGAAGAGAGGGCAACTCTCGCAAGACCAGCTGCGAGTGCTCAGGGGGGGAGGTGACCGGGCTGAGGGTGACAAGGGGAGTTGTGCAATCATGCTGGCAGCGCAAGCAGGAAGCTGCCCCCCAATCCTGCAGCACCTCCACCACCCCCCCTGCCTCACAAAGGGTGATGAAATCACCTGCCCCTTGTACCAGGGCTTCCCGGGCACGACGGGGCTGGGATGGGTACTCATTAATCCAGCCTTGGCTTGGTCTTCTTGGTCTTCTTCCAGAAGGCCTGTGCCTGACACGGGCACACCCACATGGGGGGGTCCCCTGCCGCCAGGGCCAGGCCCGGCCTCACCTTCTCTCCACCCTGTCCCCAGCTGACCTGGAAGGGCAGGATCAGCGCTGGCAGGGGCTCGCCGCCTGGCTTGGCCTCACAGCAGCTCTGGTCTCTACATTTTGCCTTTTATATTAAAATGAAACCTTTGAATCCAGCACGAACCGTTTCCTCCTGCCGGGCCACTTCAAATGGCCCAGAAACTGGGTCTTGATTCCTAGTGGTGGCAGTTTTATTGGTGGGAGATCATCTGGTCTCGCAGACCCGACTGTAACTCACTCTGGCCGTGAGAAAGGGACCTTCCTCACTCTGGCTTCTCGAAAGGGACTGTGATCAGGCAAGCTCTGGACATGAGTCTCCCAGAGATGCCAAGCACTGGACTGCTGTGTGAGGCCCAGCAGACATGCAGGCCGCCCTGGGGAGACCAGTCAGGGCCTTCGAATGCTAGAAGCCGGCTCTCAGGCCCCCCCATGCCCACCCCCATCCCCCCCCAGCACAGCCTCGTGTGTCTCCCAGTGACTTCACTCTTATCTTTTGAATGGAAACCATTTCTGGGAGGAATCCAGCCCACAATTTTCCTGGTTCTGCAAAAGTGCTCTTTAGCATAAAGGCAGTTTTGACCTTGTGAGTATCTAGGCACCTCCAGGACTCATCTCATAGCTCTTTCCCTGTTCTCCACCTGACTCCTTGGTCTGTTTTTATTTTCTCTCGAGTATAATTGACATGCAACGCGATATCACTTCCTGGTTTCCTTCCAGGCGTCCAGCATCGTGACGTGGTCACCATGCCGTGCCTAGCACCTTAGCAGCGGTCAGTTTTGCAACATGTACTGCGTGCTGACCCCACAAGGCCCACACCCGGCCTGTGACTTCTTTTATAGCTGAGAGCATGTACTTCTGAACCCCCCTCAGCTGTAGTTTTCTCCTCCTAAACCAAGCTCCGTTAATGATATCGGGTCGAAAAGGGGCAAAAGCCAGTAACCAACAAACCACAATCCGCATCACCCGCGCATACCAGTTGTCAGACAGAAGCAGTTTAAACCACAGGGTTTTATTAACACGGGAAATTAACCAGGGAAACGAAAAGTCCTCAAAGTCACAAGTGGCCGTTATCTGACCCCAGTCACCATTCTCAGACCCAAAGGTTCCAAAGACACAGTCCAAGATGGTGCCCTTTGCCCCTCCAAACCTGAGGCAGGCACCCTGCAATGCCCAGTCTTTCTCCAGCGCTTTCTCTTCGCTTCTTCTCTCTCCAATGTTCCGAGCTGCTCCACTTCTACAAGGTGCTTCAAACTTCTTCCAAAATGGCTGATGCACAAATCAGCTTTCCACACCCCTGGCCATCTCCAGGGACCAGCTCACTATGCCTCCTTGCTGCGGTGCCACACTCTCCATACTGGCCACTCTTCTGTTGGCTTCCATGGCTCCTTGCTCCAGCTCACTCTTCCTCCAGTTCACTCTTCCAGGGGGCTTGCTCTGGCCAGGCCACGTGGGCCTGTTCTATCAGTCCGCCATTCTTGTCCCCTTCCTTACTTTTTTCCCCCCTCCTCACTCCTCCCTTTTTATCTGCCTTTTGGCACTTCTTGCTTCTTCTCATGGGTCTTTCTCTCAGACCCACTCACCAGGGTGCCCTGGCACCAACAATTTTTAACAGGGTCACTCACAACCCTGTATCCACCACTCAGTTCTCTGTACCTCTGAGCTTTGTTTTGTGTTTTGGATACCATATTTCAGCAATAATATCATGCTGTATTTGTCTTTCTCCAGCTGGCTTTTTCTGTTTGGGTTGGTCCCCTCAAAGCTCATGTGTGATATGCTAAATGGTAGAATTCCATTCTTCTTAAAATTTTTTTTATGATTGAGTAATGGTCCTCTGTGTGTGCATGCATGTGTGTCTGTGTGTCTGTGTGTGTGACACGTTCTCTATCCATTCTCCCATTGGTGAGCATTTAGGTTGTTTCATATCTTGGCTATTGTGAATATGCTGCAGTGAACAGGGGTGTATCTACCTACAGGTGGAATGACTGCATCTGATGGTATTTCTACTTTTATTCTTCCAAGGAACCTCTCTACTCTTTCTCACAGTGACTGTACCAATGTACATGCCCTCCATCAGGGCATGAGCGTGATCTGCTATGATCTGTTCCCCACATTCAAGCTCATAAAAATCTTTGATCTCACCTAAGTCTTTTTTTAACGTTTAGATACAAGTGACATTTACTAGTAAATTCGTTTCAGGTATACCAGGTGACAGAACATTTGATTCCACTATACCCATGACCATCCATAATTGTAACTTTTGTGTGTGATAAAGATGGGAAAAATCTACTCTTAGCAGCCTGCAAATACGCAGTCCAGCATGACTGGACTGGCTGCAACAGTCAGCTGTGTTGTCTCTAACACCCAGGATGCTGACTTTGTAACTAGAAGTTCATTCTTTGAGCCCCCTTTGCCCTACAGGGTCTGTCTCTGGCAAATCCTTTCTCTGTATCAGTGAGTCCATTTTGCTCTTGTCAGTGATTTTTATTTGTAGTTTCCGATTCCATCTGTGAGATCAGATGACATCTGTCTCTCTCAGTCTCACTTAATCCAGCACTCTCCAGGGCCACGCACATTGCCATGCATATATTAATACATATGCTGGAGATCTAGGATATTTTCTTTGCACACTCCTCCTCTGAGGGACACATCAATGGTCCCCACATCTCAGCTCCTGGAAGCACTATTGCAGTGAACATAGGGGTGCACATATCTTTTGAGTTAGTGTCTTCCTTTTCTTTTGACATACATCTGAGATTGGCCCACCGATCAGATGCTTCTACTTTCAGTTATTTGAGGACTCGCCCTCTTCTCCTCCATTGCAGCACTGATTCGTGCTCCTTCTAGCAGGTGCTTTTCTCCGCATCCACACCAGTGCCTAGCACCACCTGCCTTGTCAATCCCAGCCGATCTCCCGCTGATGTGAGATGACGTTTCATTGTGGTTTCGACTTGCATTTTCCTGGTGATTCTTACTCCAGTGGATGACCCCAGAGCCAGTTCTAGCTCCAGGTTCTTGAAGGGATTTCATGACTTGCATTTTGAAGGGCCAGTGACCAGGGTGTTTCTCCGCAGCTGATTGGAAAGTTCCTGCAGGTAGACGTTGTTTTCTTTTCTAGACTGAAGCCGTGACCCCAACATGGACAGTGTTAAAATTTAGGCATTGCTGCCATTCATTAACAGTGTCTGAAAAATGAGGAGATAAAAGATGGTCTAAAGGAGATAAGTGTACTTCCTTCTTTTCACTTTGTTGCAAATCTTGAGCAGCTGTAGTGAATCTGGAAACTAGCACCATTGTTTCTAGCACCTTTGTTTCAAAGCCCAGTTAGGGAAGAGATAATGGATCACCAGGAGGGTGTTGAGGGGGAAATTGGAGCCTCTGGTTTTCAGGAGAAAAAAAAGGAGCCGATAGGAAGGAGCAGAGACTGAGGGGGTGGATTTTTTAGGAAGGGAGCAGAGGTGAGTTTGTAGATCTCTGAGGTTTTGGCTTCTGGAGGAAAAGGACCAAGAAGCTGAGTATTTTGAGGCTCTGCCAGTGTTCTGACTCTGCGGGGTTGGGAGCTGTGAGAAGGTGGAGGAGAGGCGACCCTGATGGAGTACTGAGCTGCTGTGCAACCTGGATAAACCCGTGCTGACCCTCGTGTTGGGGGACTCACCTGATGCTGATTGGAGTGACAGAGAAGCAAAGGACAAGGACCTCACTTGGAGATTCAGGAATGAGGTAAACCCCACACAGCTCCCCGAGGAGCAGAAGTGGGGTTCCTTTCTGTTTGGGGTACTTGTGCAGGTGTGGACTACTAGACTCATTCCCCCCCCCTTTTTTTTTTGTAAAGAAACCTCTATGTTTATCCTTATCACTAAGGTTTGGTCTCCAGACAACTACTTGCGCACAGGTGGGAGAACCCTCAGTGACAACAGCTAAAAAGGGGGTCGTTTCTTAGCCCCTATAACAAGATGACTTCCAGACCCAGCGTGTTCCACTTGGCTGGGTGGACCTGCCATGCCCCAATGCAGCCAGCCAACACACTGCCATTTCTCCTCCTCTGCCTGTCTTTTTAAGTGATTTCTCCCCAACTCTCCTTCTTTAACCCCTGCAAGGCTCCCCACTTTCCAGGGAATCAAATACAGACCCTGTGATAGTTGCATCCCAGCCCCCCTCCTGCGGCCGCTCCCAAAGGAAGCTCTGTGCACCGACCTGAGTTTCCCTCTAGATTTACAGCCTGCTGGGCATGCTGCTTTTCTCAGCACCCACATCTCTCTGGGCATCGACATCATCAGGGAGGTTTCAACAGAAAGCTCTCAAGGGCCAGCCCCAAACTGCATGCCTTGACCGGAGGGGAGCTCGGGCAGCTGTGATTTCAGCACCTCCAGTCAGCAGTTGGTGACCACTTGGTATCAGCCTGGCCCCAGCTCAGCAGCCAGCGACAGCGTGGAGCTCTGCTGAAGAACAGCATGGAGGTTTAATGGCCACCACAGCTTCAGCTCGATCTGGAGAGAGCAGCTTCTTCTCTTCCGCCCTCAGGGAAGGTTATCCTCCCTTTGGGGCCATTTGGCAGAGGGAAGCCAGGCAGTTCAACCAGGAAGCCAATCTGGAAAAATCTGGCTTTTTAATCAGCCTTTATCTAGTAGGCTTCTTTATAGCTTGCTACTGGAAAGGGCCTTATCAGGGCGTCGCAAGGGGGAGGTCATCATAAACCTTAGAGAGGCAGCGGGTGGAACATGAGGGCCTTTGCTAGGCAGTCGGGAGACTGACCCCAGG
>PVHY01024968.1:0-18996 GCA_004024945.1 Uropsilus gracilis | reverse complement strand
CGGGACCCAACAACGCAGTCCGTCACCCAGAGAAAAGACACTAACATGAGAAAGAGACTAATGGACTCAGCACAGCTAATAACAAAGAGTGGGGTGTGAGAGAATGGAGGGAGCACCGGAGGGAGGAGGGAGGGGGAAAAATATATAACAGAGTGGTTGTAACCCAAAGAACAAAATAAAACTACAATTAAAAAAAAAAAAAAAAGTAGTGGGTCAAGTGGGCATCCCTGCCTGGTTCCAGATCTTAATTGGAATGATTTTAGTTTTTCCCCATTTAAGATGATGTTTGCTGTAGGTTTGTCATATATGGCTTTTTTATGTTGAGGTATGTTCCTTTGATCCCCAATTTTTCAAGGGTTTTTATCATAAATGGGGCCTGAACTTTGTCAAATGCTTTCTCTGCATCTATTGATTTGATCATGTGGTTTTGTTTTTCTTCTTGTTGATGTGGTGGATTATGTTAATTGATTTCTGGATGTTGAACCATCCTTGTGCCCCTGGGATAAATCCCACTTGGTCATGGTGAACAATGCTTTTTATGCATCGTTGGATTTGATTTGCCAGGATTTTGTTTAAAATTTTTGCATCCATGTTCATTAGGGAAATTGGTTTATTGTTTTCTATCTTGGTGCTGACCTTATTTGGTTTTGGTATGAGTGTGATGTTTGTTTCATAGAATGTGTTTGGGAGCTTTTCTTCATTCTCGAATTTTGGGAAGAGTTTTAGTAGAGTAGGTGTTGTTTCCTCTTTAAATATCATGTAGACTTCATTTGTAAAGCCATTTGGTCCTGGGCTCTTGTTTTTAGGGAGAGTTTTTAATGACTGCTTCAATTTCACTGTTTGTGATTGGATTATTTAGGTTCTCTATTTCTCTTTGTTCAATTTTGGGTGGTTGTATTTTTCCAAGAATCTGTCCATCTCATTCAGGTTGTTGTATTTTTTTCCATATAGATGTTCATAGTAGTGAGACTAGTCATTATTAATCCTTCTTTCCTCCTATTTGTGTGACTTCCTTCTGTCATTTATTGAATTATGACATGTTATTATGGACTTTTTCCTGGACTACCTATTATTTTCTATTGTTTGTTTCCCCAATTATCTGCCCTGTTACTTACTTTAGCCTTGCAGTATAGGTTACTGCCCACAGACTCCTTTAGTGACTGCCTTTGGTGATATTTAAAGCCTTTTCATCAAGTTAAAAGAAAAAACTTTTTTTTTTCCAGATTTGGGTAGGAATTTACATTAACTAATTGATCTAAAAAATGATTAACAATTTTTGCCATTGTGTTTGATTTCAGCCACCCAAGAGCCCAATCAGTTGCCTAGCAATGAGGACCTGTTGGGTAGTGATGACACTCAATCTACACATACTGTAAAAGATGTGAAATATGGGGTGACTTGTCCAGGCTGGAGACACATGGCTTCTCAGTCTCTAGGATAGTTTAGTCTACTTAAACAATTGTTTCCAGTTCCTGAGCTTGCAAAAAATAAGAAGAGGCATTTTAAAAGCTCACTTTTTGGGGTGTCAGAGAAAGAGAAGTGAATGTTCCAGTTCTGCTCATGAAAAGATGCAACTTATCTTTGCTGCAGTTCATTACACAGCTCAGAGAAAGTTTTCAATTGCATTTTTAGTTTCTCCTCAAGGTGGAATCCTCAATTCAACTGTGGAGGTGCAAAGGAAATCATTCACTGCCCCTCTGGGTTCTTCTAGGCTGATGAATAAACAAACACTAGACAGATCAATAAGAGGAAAAAACCTCATAAATTTCTTTTTTTTAATTAACTTTTATTGTTCACATACACACATATATTTTACATTGTTGTATTCCCTGGGGTTCTCCCACCACCATATCACCCATGAACCCACCATGAACTGTCATCTCTTATGCTCATCCCTTTCCTGATTTCTCCCTCCCACCCTCCCACTCCCTAACTGTATGTTTTAGTTCTGTTGTTAGCTTGTTAGTTTTAACTTTCTCTTGAACTTTTGTTTTCCCTATATCCCACCCGTAAATGAGATCACCCAGTTTCTGTCTTTTTCTTTCTGGCTTGTTCCTACCCTAATGAATTTCTTTAAAAATCAGTATCATTTCAGTGTTTTGATTTGTCTTCCATGAACAGTAGCTTCACATACAAATTGTTTTAAAAATAACTTTGTGAACTCTCTGACTTTCTGTAACATCAAATACATTTTCCATTATGATCATCTCTCTATGTTTTCTATTGTTGCTATTTGAAATTGGACCATTAAAAACTATATTTTATTGGTGACATATAGGAATATTTTTTAATTTTGCATATTTGTTCTGATTAGCTACTTTGCTGATATCTTTTTAATTTGTGCAGTGTTTCAGATGTCTACTTTAGAGTTTTGAGGTGATACAACTACTTCATATGCACACAATAATAATTTCTCTGTGTTTTCAGTGTTTTAGTGTTTTTACTATTTTGTGGGCCAGGACTTCCAAGACCATCTGCAGAGATGGGGTGCATCCTTATTTGTTCCTTATTTTAAAGGAAATGCTTCTGATGTTTCCCTTGATGTTGCTCCTAGACTGTTTGAGGTCTTTGCCTTTACCCAAAAGAACTGTTATAATATCTAACAACCATAACAAACAACAAAGACTCCTTTCTTGCCCTTTATACATCTGTCATAAAGCACTAGGGAGCTGGCTTTAGAAGCGTTAGCTCTTTCTAGAAAAATCCCCAGTTTACCCCAGTCTTTGAGCCCACAGAGCTGGTCCTGTTCCAGTGCCTGATCTGTCTCTACTGAAAATCTAACTTCAATCCCCAGCAAGACTTGACACTCTTTTCTGACAACCCCGCCATCTGATAGAGAATTAGTGCCTGACATTGGACAGCAATGGGGCTGGGGTCACCTGTGCAGCCTTGCACCAGACTAGGCAGTTAGGACTCTTAGTAGGATGCCTTACATCTTCTGTGGGCCTTTAATCATATGAACTTTGCCCCTCATCCCACCAGTTTCCTGTCTTTCCTCAAACCAGCTGAGTCAATTCACCAGAACCCTTGCCCTGCCTGTGAGCCTACAAGCAGTAGAGCTTATGCATGTGTGATGGGGGTGCCCTCCAGCCCATAAAAAAGCAAACACACAAAAGGGAATTAATACAATACCAAAGAAAGAGTACTTATTCACACTATGTGAGAGTCAGAGGCTGGAGCCACTATCTGCTTAGGTCAGTCAGAGAAGGCTTCTTAGAGAGGGTGTCATCTGAACTGACACAAATGGAATTGTCCTGAGGGCAAATGAAGGAGGTCTTCATTTATGATTATTCCTTTAGACTTTGCATTACTGTTATTGTTCTGAATAAGATCTTTAAAAATTATTTTCCTGCTGGCATAAAGAAGGACTACTACTGAAATTTTCATTTTTATTTTGGTGTTGTCTACAAAGGTTCAGAGCCCTGGTTTTGTCTAGCCTCATTGAGAAAAAAACAAGAGTTGGCTCACAGATGGGGTCAGTGCTGTCGGAGTTGGTGAATGTTCCTGAGGTTCCAAAATTGGAGGGTACTCAGTAATAGGGGCACATGGGAAGGGAAGAGAGAAACAACGTGTGTAACCTTCTTCCTACCTTCTGGCTAGGGGCTTTATTAGTGCATTTAGTGCTTTTTATTACCTTTCATTTTCCTGAAAACCCTGGTAGGTAGATGATGACACTCCCATTTTACAGGTAAAGAAACTGAGGCTAAGGCACTTGAGAACTTAAATGAACTGTTCAATCTAACTTTCGAACTCCTAGGTTTTCAGTGTTTCCCTGTTGCCATGTCTTAAAAGTATTTATTGAGATATGTTACATGCCATATATTTCACCCATTTACAATAATACAGTTCAGTGATTTTAGTATATTCAAAGTTGCACGTTTAACTGTCACCATGACCAAATTCTAGAATATTTGTATTACCTCCACAAAACAAGCTCAGCTCTGGAGCTGCTGCCTCACCACCATCCATGGCCTAACCAGGTGAGGGTGACCCCACTTTCTGTCTCCCTGGATTTACGTCATTCTGGCCATTTATATAAAGGCACTCCTATCGCATATAGCCATTTATGACTGTTCACTCAGCATAATGTTTTCAAGTCCATCAAGTTGTAATACATATCAACACCTTTGTTTCTTTTTTTTTTTTTTTTGGGCCCAATACTATATTCTTTTTAATGGAGATACCATGTCTTGCTTAGCTTTTCATATGTAGATGGACATTTGCATTGTTCCCACTTTTTTGGTTACTGTGAAATACCGCAACGAGTGTTCATGTGTGCTGTTACCGTGTGGGCAAGCATCATTTCCCTTGGGTGTGCACCTGGGCAGGGAGTTGTGGGCTCATGTGCTCATGGTGTTTAATCATTTGGAGACCTGGGGGTCTGGTCTTCTTGGTGGCTTCCCCACTGCTTCCCATTGGGCTTGCCTTCAGAGCGACAGAACTGGGAAAGGCCTATGGAACTGACCTGTTTTCAGAGAAATTGATTGTTATGAAGTCCTCGTTACACTGCAGATTCCCTGTGGGGTCTTTGGTGATCCCAAAGGAACGCCACAGGGCCTCCAGCAGATGGGCTATTTACTACTGTGCTGACAGATGTCTGCTTTTGTATCTGGCTAGTGAATGGAGACCACAGAGAAGGTGCTAGAAGCAACCCTATGGCTCAGGGTGTGTGGTGGGGACAAGAATGATTAAAGATGAGGAGGAAGAAGGATCTTGGAAGAGGGTGGGCAGGGTCTTGAGCCTACATTATGGGAGAAGGGAGTCCAGGCCCAGATACGTGTGGTTTAAGATTGGCAGTGGCCGCTAACTGTTCTGTCTTTGCTCTTTGGTTACAGATCTGGCCGAGTGCAAGCTGGTTTCCTTCCCCATTGGCATCTACAAGGTCCTGCGCAATGTCACTGACCAGATCCACCTCATCACACTGGCCAACAATGAGCTCAAGTCCCTTACTAGCAAGTTCATGACCACATTCTGTCAACTCCAAGGTAGGTCACCTTGACAGGGTATGTTGCCAGGGCTATTAGTCCCCAGGTAGCTGAACCTGTGTGAAGTCATTCCTAGAGGAAGCTATGAGGGTAGACTGTGTCTCCCTGCCCCTGGAAATCTCTAAGCACCAATCCTGCCTCTAGCTGCTGGGAATATAACTGATGGCCAGGGAGTGAGTCCTGGAGTGGTTCTCTTGTTCTGAACACACTGACCAGGTATTTGAGGTCCTGAGGCCGAAGGTTGACTCAATCATTCTACTAAATTGCTCTCTGAGGTCAGGAGTGACAGATGTCAGAGATGCTGGTGTTGTCTCTGGGACATTCACAGAGCAAGAAGGTGAGGTTGTGTGGCAGGGAGATGGCAGAAGGCCAGCAGACAGGTAGTGTAGATTCTTTTGACATAGATCCTTGGGAGCATGAACTGGGACAGTGTTCTTCTGGGTGCACTCCCCTCTCTGGAGAGTGCTGTCTCTGTTCTCCTAGAAGGGTTCACTATCATTCAGCAGGCCACTGGGGGACTCTGGCTACTTGGTGTGTGTGTTTGTAAGATGCTGGGACTAGAGAATTGAAGAGGGCACAGAGAGATAATTCTTGCCTTTTGAAATTCTCTCCTTGCTAAAGGTATGAAAATGTCTAAGCCTTTGAGAGAGACAAATACATAAAATGCTCAAGCAAAATGCTCAAGGGACTGCTCAAGCATATCTCATAAAGCTGATTTTAAGTTTTCTAGGAGGGAGTTGGACAGAGCTCAGAGGAGAGAGGGAGGCTTGGGTTGGCAAAGAGGGACAAGGACAAGAAGCAGCTTATGTGGCAGCTCAGAGGGAACTCCAGGCAGGATCTGGAGAGGCATTGGCTGGATGCAAACACAAGGCCAAAGTGGAGGGATTGATCTTTGTAGTCATTTCTGAGTGAAGCATACAGAGCTCATGGCATTTGTGTCCAAAAGGCAAAAGTTCTTATGACTGGAGGGTGGTTTGCGTTCTGGGGCAGGAAAGGTGAGGGCAAGATTTGTTCTCCAGAGGCACTTGTGGGCACTTTCAACCTCTTCTACCTCCCCTACCTTCCTTTTCTGGCTGCTTCTTTGCAAGGTAAGATTTGTCCTCAAAGTCGGCAACCCATTGAAACACTAGTTATTGACCCTGGCTGAACATCGTTGAAAGAACTTTTCTACAATGGCGCTCGCGAAACCTGTTGAATCAGAATTATCTGGGTGTGGGAATGGACCTACATATTAGACTTACACTGATTATTCTAAGGCTCAGCAGCCAAGGTTGAGACCATAGTTTCAGGGATCTTAAGTGCAAATGCCTAAGTCTAGTATCTGAGTATCAAGTGATTGGATATATGACAAGAGGGAGTGCTTGGGGACATGGAAAACTAGCATATGACCTGCCCAGTTTCATTCAGGTATGTCACGAGTTTGTTCTTACTGTTTTAGTCAATAGACGCTAAATTTTAATATTTTTATGTGAATTTTACAAACATGTTAGAAATTTTACCAACAATTGCAAATCTAGTTTAGTCCAAGGGCCACTGTTGGGAGGGTCACCCATAAAATATTCACGCTTTCTGTGCCATCTCATTTAATGGATAGAGATGGAAGGTGAGGGAGAGAGGGACTTGTCTGCTGTGTCAGAGCTGTATACCCAGATGGTCCACCTCAGGGACCTTTCTAGGCCACGTGCCTTTCTAGGCCACTTGGGGTTAGCTCAGGGGTCCTCCAGAACTGTATCTAATCAATTGAAATTGAATGTTCATTTTCCAGGGAGGATAGAAAGATAACGAATGGCTAGCAGAGGTAGACTGGGGTGGGGAAGTGCACAATCAGGAAGTGGGGCTTCCCTTTGGGTAGGAACTCATTTGTACTTTCCTTCATTATGCTTTCACATGAGCACCTGCCTGTTGCACACCTGTGTCTGGAAGCTTGGAAATAAAGGCCAGTGAGTAGACCAGATCTCTTCCTGAAGGAGCCCAGTGTTTCAAAAAGTCATCAGTTGCACTGAGTGCTGTGATACTCTTGTGGACAAAAATCTGGGACTGCCAGGAAGAAGATTTAGTTCTTGCTGAATATAGGCAGTGCCTGGGCAGGGAAGGTGTGGTTTAGAAGCAAAAACTTCCAGGGATGTGGCCATTTGGTAGTCCTTGTGGGGTGAGTCACCAGACCCTCTGGAGGGGGTCTGACAACCAGTGTCAAAGAATGGTGGCTTGGAAGCCATTGATTTTGTGCCTCAGCCACAGAAATATACTTCTCTTAATATCTTTTCGGTCAGAAGTCTGTTAAAAGATGCTGTTTGTACTCCCTCCTGCGCTGCTTGTAGCTCCTAACACCCCCTTGATGCCTCAGATTAGAAAGAGAAGACCATGGTGTGCCCAGTAATTGGATTGCACAGAGGTGGCAACAGATTGCAGGATGGTGACCAGAGATGGGAGGGGCTGGAGCTGAGATGGCTGCCACAGAGAGGGCCCTGGGCAGTGTGTTTGTTGTGGTTTCTCTTTCAAATAGAAAAACCCTTTCCTTTTGCATGTGGAGAATAGGCTTAAGCAGGTTCTGCTGGACTCTGCTTAGCCAGCCAGTGTCCCCTGCTGTGTGACTGGCAGAAATGGGCATCCTCAGTGCTGGGGGGAGCCATCTGCTGACACTTTGCCTGCCTGGTTGTCCCCTGTAGTTATCTGCCATTGTCGTCTGCCCTTGGTTCCCTCAGAGTTAAGTCATCTTCAAAGAATTCCATCCCCTTGATATCCTTCACCCATTTTATGGAAGAAAAAGACAAGGCTTGAGCAAACCAATGATACAAATAGAATTGTCCAGAAGGCAGATGGATCTTATGTAAAGAGGCATGCTGTGTCCAGGTCTTTTTTTTTTTTTTTTTTTTTTTTTTTTTTTTTTTTTTTTTTTTTTTTTTTTTTTTTTTTTTTTTTTTTTTTTTTTTTGAGACTAGGTCTCACTGCTATGTTGCCTGGGGTAGTTCCAAACCCGTGGACTCAAGTGATCCCTAGCCTCATTCTCTCAGGTAGCTGGGATTACAGGCTACCTGATTACACATGATTACACCCCACCATGCCCAACTATTTTTTTGCGGCTAGGTCTCGCTATATTGCCCAGGGTAGTTTCAAACCCGCGAATTCAAGTGATCCCTAGCCTCAGCCTCCCAAGTAGCTGGGATTACAGGTTTGTGTCCAGCTCTTGATTCTTCTGTCTCCTCCTTTCCTGTGTCCTTGTCTCCCCATTTCCTTCTGATGCACATTGCTCAGCTCTTTTTATTGAGTATATCTGAGACCTTTCAGCCCAGAAGTGTGAGAGAATCCACTGTGGATATAAGTGCAGGCCACTCAAAGGTAAGTAGGCGGAGGCTGTTTATTTACAGTTTATTCTAGCTGGGAAACAGTCACTGTCGCTTGTACTTGGCAAAGGAGGCCAGAGGAGTAGGAAAGCTTTATTGTGTGAAAAGGGAAGGCTTCAGGGTGCCTGTACTGGACGCTGTAGGCAGAGAAGCCACTGTGTCCTGCTGACCAACGGACAGCTGATTTGATTTATTCCTCTGGTGGCCCCTAATTTGGAAGTGAGGGACCCTCCATGAGGGACCCCAGCAGTTGTTCTTCAAGCCCTGCCTCTTTGGAGCTGATTTTTAGAGAGGTTTTGTTTGACTTCCTGGACTGTGGCCTGTACAGAACAGCTTTGGGGCTGCTTGCCGTTGCTCATAGCTGGTTGGTTGGGCAGGTTGTGAATGAAAGTCCAACTTTGTATTGTCTGAGTGTGCTTCGATATCTCACATCTGCCTTTCAGCTCAGTTTGTGGGTCCTCAAGGGCCTCTTATCTGAGTCAGGTGGTGGGCATGAAGAAGAGAGATAACACAGCCACCCAAATTCACAGGGGGCGTAGCCCTCCCAGCCGGCTCCTGCATCTCTCATTTAAACCTCACAACACCTGCCCACGGGGATGGCTGAGAGCCCTAGAGCAGCCCACTACCTCCACAGAGAAGGCAAGGTTGTCCTTACACCCAGTCACATCCGGAGACTTCCGGGAGAGAGGTCCCCTGGGGCAGTCTGTGAAGGGCCCCTGGCTGCTACCTGATAGCCTATTGTCCTCACCTCTGGGGTTTCCTTTTGGGCAGCTGCAGCTCCTTTGTTTGCTGCCAGAGAAAATGGTGTAATTTTCCTCAATACATCAGCTATCAGGAGAGTGGGAGGAAGAACCGAGCTTTACTTTTCCTTTGGGAAGCTGTTGGAGGCTGTGCCTCATTTCCTCTCTGCTCACCCTGGGTGTTGGGCTGATCTGAGAGCACCCACATGCCTGGTGCCTGGGGATGAAGGCAGGCAGAGGGAAAGGGCGAGCTGGTTTGCAGGAACTGTGTCCAGCGGCAAGCAAAGGTGAAGGAAACCGGCTTCTACAAGTCAGCCAGCAAAACTGCCACCTTCCATGGCCCTGAAGTCTCGGGAAGTATTTGGGGGCAGAAGGAGGTGTGCCAATGGGCAATGTGTGTCAAGACCCCAGAGGACTTCTTTTTTGGTGTTCTGGGAGAGGAGGGGAAGAAGGGCTTATGTCAATGATTGGGATAATGATCCAGACCCTGGGGAGCAACCAGCCCTCTGTGCCAAGTGACCCTAAAGCAACAGGAGAGGATAGGGTCACTTGTTGTCCTCACCTCTTCTTTGCTTCAACTGCTCATTTTACTTTCTGTGACTGATGGTTTTTGGATGGAGGGGAGAGAATGTAGGATCTGCAGCCATGCTGGGAAAGCAGGTCTTGGGAGAGGGAGGGCTAGGCTTCACTAAGATCCTTTGACCAGGTTTCTAAACCAGAGAAAGCCTTTTCCTTTTAATCTGATGCAAAGGGGCATAGTTATCTTTGTTATTCATTCATTTATCTATTTATATAATTTTATCTTATTTTACCTTTGTCATTTTGATACCTGCTACTTGCCCCAGGGACCTTTCCATCCCAAACTTAAAAAAAAAA
Organism: Uropsilus gracilis; assembly: GCA_004024945.1. Lineage (NCBI taxonomy): Eukaryota > Metazoa > Chordata > Mammalia > Eulipotyphla > Talpidae > Uropsilus > Uropsilus gracilis. Next base: position 9,054 of record PVHY01024968.1, on the reverse strand, counting down.
AAAAACAACAAAAAACCTTTTATTCTTAGACCTGTCTCTGTCTCTTGCTGGCCCCTTCAGGGTTTTTCCCTTCCCCACCCCCCACCCTCAGACCAAACTCTTAAAGTGATTAAATTATTACTAAGTAAGCAAGTAAGGAAGTACCTAAATATGGACAACAACATAATCATGTAAACCCCTGGTTACCCCATTACATGTACTACATGTAATGTACTACAAAATAAACATGAAAAACCCAGTTACCCCCTACATGTCCAAAACTGTCCTTTAATCCTTGGTCACCTCACCATATGTCCAATCAGTTTACAAGCATGTGATCCTGAAATCAGGTCAAAACAAGGGGCAAAAGCCCAGGTCTGTGTCCTAACAAACTCCAGGTCTGGGTCCGTATCACCTGTGCATAGCAGTTGCCACTCAAAATGCAGCTTAACAAGGGATTTTATTAAGAAGGGAGTTCAACAGGGAAAATGAAAAGTCCTTAAAGCTACAAGTGGCCAGTCATCTTACCCCAGGCACTATTCTCAGTCCCAAAGGTCCCAAAGACACAGTCCAAGATGGTGCCCTTTTGTCCCTCCAAACCTCAGAGGTTGGCACTCTGCAAAGTCCAGTTCTTTCTCCGGTGTCTTTTTTTGTTTCTTCTCTCTCCAGTGTTCTGCTCTGCTCCACTTTTTCAAGGTGCTCCAAACTTCTTCCATAATTGCTGGTGCACAAATCAGCTTTCCAATTTCCTGGCCATCTCCAGGTGCCAGTTTTCCCTATCACCTTGCTGCAATGCCACAATCTCCATGCCGGCCACTCTTCTGCCAGACACCATGGCTCCTTGTCATCTCCAGCTCACTCTTCCAGGGAGCTTTTGCCCAACCTGGTCACTCAGGCTACTCTTTACTGCCTGCCATTCTCTTTAATCATCTCACATCACCAAAGCCTTGTTTTTCTTTTCTTCTCCTCTTCTATATTTCTGAAAGAAAACTGAATTCTAATGAAAGGCCTTCAACCACACCTTGGCATAGTTAACCTAAGCTGTGTTCACTGGGCCCTGAAACAAGTCAAAAAGTCAAAAATCTCCACAATATTGCCAAGTCCTTCTTGAAATTTACAATACTAAAGCAAAAGGGAAGTATTGCACATTTCCTAGCTGCACTTTCTAACGTTACTATTATTGCATAACATAGCAGCTATGTTAATGGTGGATGCCACTCCAACAGCCAGACATTGAAGCTTTTCAGTGGTCACTTGGCTGCTTCCTCTTGGTTTAGTCTGAGGCTTTAAACCTGGCAGAGCTACTCACTGGGCCTGCCTTTGCCAGTTCTTGTAGTGCATTTCACCACAGGCATAGAGGGATCTTGATATCCTACCTGACCTCAGGGTGGTTATGGCCTCCTATATCCGTTTGGCCATCAGTCCTGAGGATATCTGACCCTTGGGTTACCTGGGGGCAGATGCCAAGCATGCTTGTGTCCAGTCTTCCCTAGAACACAGGAACCCAAGAGTCATTGGCTTTAGCATCCAATGACCCAAGAGCCATTGGCTTCAGCATCCATAAGAGAAGCCAAGCCTCTTGGCATGAACATCTTAAGGCTGTTGGTGTACGCTAAGAAGTCATTAAGCATTAAAGTCACTCCAAACCTGGGACCTATCAGGCAGTGATGAGCAACCCACCCTGTGTTCAGGCTGAACCAGGACCTGCAAGATGAGAGACTGGATTATTTGGTGTTCAAAGCACTGATGCCAAGCTCAAGCCCTGTTCTGGCTTCATGCTGATCCTAACTCTCACACCTTCTGACTGTGGTTGGTGTGGCCAGTGGGAGCCCCAGCAGAAGATCAGTGAAAGAGAAGAGAATGAGACACATGAATTTGTTCCCCTAGGCACATTTCTGTGAGATCTGTTGGTTAGGTCAGAGAAGGTGATGGCTAAAGAAAATTAAATGGCCAGCTATATTGAGGACCCTACACCAGAGCCAATAAAGCTTGTGGAGAGTAAATTAATCCCTGTAGCGGAGAAAGGCAGTCCCCAAACCCATTCTACAGGCAGGCCAATAAAGCTGGAGGAGAGTAACAAGCTGCAAAGAGGGAAGGCAGAACTCATCCCAACCTACTGCCCTAGTTAGTAGCACTGCACACCAGCTACACAGTGGAAGGGGGAGTAACTAGACAATACTGCCTGTGCTAGTAAATCAATACCCTGGGAGCACCTACATAGTACATCCCAAGAAGGAATAGAGTGAGCACCATTCTACAACCCATTGAAGCTAGGGGTCCCCTGCCTTTCCTTACAGTTGCTCTTCCCTGGACTCTGTGTGCTCATGACCTCTCACTGGGTGTATTTTTTCCTGTCTCTAAATAAACTTTGCTTTTTCTTCTGCCAAAGTTGTAGCTTTGAATTTTTCTTGGCCATAGCCAAGGACCGAGGAACTCCAAAACCCAGAAACACCCAAGAAACTCAAGACATGAAAATAAGAACACCTCGAGTTGGCTGTGCCTCTTACCTAGAGTTCAGTTTTCCTTTCCAGTCTCCAGAAGACTTACAAGCTTTGCAGTTTCAAAGTTTGTTTTTTTTTTTTTGAGACTAGGTCTTGCTATTTTTGCCCGTGGAACCGCAGGCTCTCGTTGCCCGGGGTACCACAGACTCAAGCAATCCCCAGCTTCAGCTTCCCAGGTAGCTGGGATGACAGGTGCGTGCCACCACGCCCAGCTATTTTTTTTGGAACTAGGTCTCGCTACGGGCCCCAGGCGGGGCTCGAACCGCGATCCCTAGCCCCGGCCGCTTCATAGGCTGAAGCTTACAAGCACGAGCCACCGTGCCCGGCCTTGCAGTTTCAAAGTTAAACCAAGTTTTCAAGTACTAAATTTCCAAGTCAGCCTATACAACTTGTAAGTTTCTCCAACATGCTTCCCTGGGCATATCCACCCAGGGAAGGGCCCTTCTGCTGCACATGGCCAAGGGAGCCCTGAGGCCTTCCAGCCTCCCTGCTCCTTTGCTCTCTGCACCTTCCTTCTTGGTGGTTCTCCATCTTCCCTCTCCTTTCCAAGTATTTTCCTCCGTCCCACCCCTAATCTCTTAATCCTCTTCTCCCCACCCCCCCCAAGAAGACTTAACTTCCAAGTCTCCACCCACCAGGACACAATGCTGCCATTTTAACACAGATGCTGGGGGCCACAGCTCCCCAATTTCACCACAGCCCCCTAACATTTTGAGACCAGGTCTTGCTTTGTTGCTCAGGTAGTCTCAAACTTGCAATCCCTGGCCTTTTGCCTCCCAGCGCTTGGATTACAGGCACGCATCACCATGCCTGGCTACATGTTTCTTCAAACCCTACTTAGAAGTGGCTCCCCCTTGGTGTGGTGGCGTGGGTTGAGGACTGCAGCAGGTAAAATGGAGTTGAATTGTCCCCAGTGGAGCAGAATGTAAGGCCTGCTTTCTTCTCCAGCTCAGCCTGGGCTTGCGATGCTGGTAGGAGACAAGCTTTCCTCTGAACACCCAGGCAAGAGTATGTGCCCCAGCTGGGCACAGTGGCTCGTGCCTGTAAGCTTCAGCCTGTGAAGCGGCCGGGGCTAGGGATCATGGTTCGAGTCCCCCCTGGGTCCCGTAGCGAGAGACCTACTTCCAAAAAAATAGCTGGGCATGGTGGTGCACGCCTGTAAACTCAGCTACCTGGGAAGCTGAGGCTGGGGATTGCTTGAATCTGTGGAACCCTAGGCAGCATGAGCCTGCGGTTCCACGGGCAAAAATAGTGAGACCTAGTCTCAAAAGAAAAAAAAAAAGAGTATGTGCCCCACAGGCCACCTCAGCAACCTCTCCATGATTGCATAAGAGGCTGCCCTAAGAAGTACTGGTTTTAAATAAGAATAGCTTATTTCCTCCATCTCTGTGGGGTATCTGGTCTCTGTGGGACATTCATCTGCTCCTCCTAGTAATAGCAGGGGTCACCTCTTTGAAGAGAGTCACCTCTTTGAAGAGAGCCGCCTCTCTTCCTCCTAGTCTTACTCCAAATAACCTTCAGTCTGCTTGGACTTCTTCACAGCTGGATTCCAAGAGGAAATAGTGGTGGAAGTGAAATCGGGTGAACAGGAAAAACAAACAAACGGTGTTTACCCAAACCTACAAAGGGGAGCAGCTAGCCCTTTAAGGCCAGCCATACACCAGGTTCTTCCCAACCCACACATGCAGTAGCAAGACCACATAAACCTTAAGAGGGAGGCAGAAACAAATTTATTTATTGAAAGACAAATCAGATAAGAGTTATTGAGGGGTACAAGGAAACCCCTTTGGTAATCTTACCACACAGTCCGGTCTCTAGTCCAAAGCGCACATGGCTGCAACAATCATTTGTGACCACAAAATGGTGACTGTCCCACCTTAAGCTGGATGAAGGAGTTAATATGGCGTAGCCACTTCTTCAGAAGACACAGCTCCACTCCCTCCAAGCCAGAAGAAGCCAAGAGGGTGTCGGCAATTCTTCTCCAAAAGCAAGAGATTCAAATCCAATAAGGAAAACCAGGATGGCGTTGTCAATTCTTCTCCAAAAGGCACAGCTCCAGCATTCTTTCAGTTCCAACTCCAAAGTGGCCTGGCATCAGCAAAACCCAATTGATACAGCAGCACAGCAAGCACTTCAGACTTCTCCTGTTGGAAACGGCAACACTGTAAACTCTCCTCAGTTCTCCAAAAGACTTTCAAGCTTCTCATTTTCAAAATTAAACCAAGTTTTCAAGTACCACGTTTCCAAGATAGCTCACACGGGTCACACGTTTCTCCAACATGCTTCCCCAGGCTCCTCACTGGCCCCGGGATGGGAATGGAAGCCCACAGTATGGCTTTCTTCCCTCCCTGCTGCCCTGCATGGCAGCGGCAGCTGAGGCCTCCAGCCTCTCTGCTGCTCCTCCCTGCACCTTACTTCTCCATTCTCTTAGCTCTGTTCTGTTCTTTTCTCTTCCATTCTCTTCTGTCTCTTTCCCTGTCTTTTTCTTTGTCCCCTCCCTGGTCCTTAATCCTCTTTTTTCTCAAGTCTCCACCCACCAGTGTTAACAATAGCTATTTTATTGCATTAACACCAGTACTGGGGGTCACAGCCCCCTCACAGAAGGAGTGATTCTTAATATCTGTGCTCAGAGGGAGCCCTGGGAGGCCTGGCAATTAGGCTACATTCTGTTGGTCAAGGCAGCCACAGAGCTTAACCCAGATTCCAGAACTGGGCAGCTAGAATCCACTCCTGCTGAGAATTGCAGCAAAGTCTCCTTGTCATAGGTCCAGGGATGAGGGAAAATGCTAGGCTGTTTGGGGAAATAGTTTGCAGAGTAACTTTCTTAGTTTATTAACTGGAACACCAATGGATAGCAATTTTGTCATTCCTATTTGCTCAGCTCTGGAGTGTCTGCTTTTGCTAGACACTGTGCTAGGAACTATGAAGAAGCATTTTACCAGTGAACCCAACAAAAACCAAAAAAGAACGAGAGTGGAGACTGAAACTGAGTGAATACAAGGGGATGGGAGGTGGAGGAGGGAAGGCATGCCAGTAACCATTTACCTTATTTATGTAAGAATTTATAAGAATTTAGAAATAAAATTAAAAATTAAAAAAAATTAAAAAGGGGGAAAAAGAAACATTTTTCCACTGGGATCTGAAAACCTGACGTTTAGAAGAGTTTATTGCTGGAGCTCCTGGGTGAGGTCCACTAACCCAGGGTGGGGGGTTAGTGAAGTTGTACCCACATGGAGTTGGTGTCTGCTTTTATAGAGGGAGGGACATGGGGGGTAGGTTTTGCTAGTGTGACAGACAAGGTCAAAGGCAAGGTTGCTGACAAGGTTGCTCACTGGGTGGGGTGGGAGAGGCTGAAGACAGTCTCAGCTGTAGCTGGAGGGTAAGACTTGGATTGGGTGGTGTCCATAACCCTCCTATGGGTGGAAGCTTCCAGCACCCCCAGTCTGACCTTTCATGGAGACTCCCAGTGCCCCCAGTCTGACCTTTCAATTCTGTTATGGGCATAGTAACATTACTTCCTGGAAAGTCATATGCTCTTTGTTATCTTATATGGTCATGTAAATCAAACTCTATCCCTTTTTGAGAAAGTGGCAAGGATAAATAAATTCCCCTTGGAGGGGAATTGGAGCAGCCTTGGAAAGTCAGTCCTGCCTCACATCTAGGAGAGCATGCCCTCCCCATCTTGCATCCTGACAACCCCTGGAAATAACCCCTCACTGCCCATCCAGCCCAGGATGCACAAACCTGCCTGGCACACAGGAACACTGCTTGTGACTCTGTAAACTCTGACACCCCAGTCTTCTGGAGTCATGATGTGGGGCTTGGCAGTTTTCTCATTCCCTGTCCTGAACTCTGGGTGTGGCTCTCTTTTGCTCTTGCTTCTGAGATTTAGGAAAGTTCCTATTCCCTACCCCAGCCCCACTCTCCTCACCCCCTGCCTGGGGATTTCTCTACCTGTAAACTTCTAAGGTTTCGTTGGAAAGCACATCACTGTTGCCTTTTTCTATATGAGGCAACAGATGCCCACAGTATAATATTCCAACAATCAGAAGGGATATTAGCTGCTCATCTGCCTATCTACAGGTGCCTCTTTTTCTTTCTCCTTTCCCTAATAAACCTAACCTTTTAAAATGTAAAAAAAGAGAAAAAACGAAAAGAAAAAGAAAGTGAAAAGTAAATCTCCCTCATATTCTTGTTTCTCCAGGTGTCCAGCTCCCCAAATTGCTCTTGACAGTTTGGGAGGTAGCTATGCCACCATGAACATAAACGTATTTTATGTGAACAGCATTTGCAGTGTACCACCATGGGCAGGCAAATGGTAGCCTTTTTTTTTTTTTTTTTTTTGAAACTATGTGGAACCACAGGCTCAGGTTGCCCAGAGTACCACGGACTCAAGCAATCCCCAGCCTCAGCTTCCCAGGTCGCTGGGATTAGAGGCGTGTGCCACCACACCCGGCTTGGGGCAGATATTTTAGAACTAGCAGATTGCCTCCCTACCCAGCTGCATAATTATTGCAGGCCAGCCTCATCTGCCCTTCAACAGAATCAATAGTTCTCCTCCACTGAGGTCAGTCTTAGGTCTGTGAGTCAGCCTTGGCAGTTGTCCAAGATAAAGATGATGTCGAAGTTATAAGAGGCACTTGGGGGGAAAGATTCATTTAATAGACACCGGAAAGCATAGCTCAGCAGAGATAATAAATAAGAGACAGCCTTGGGAGCAGGTTGGTGTTGGGTTTTCTTTCAATTCTCCTAGCCATCCTCAGAGGCTAGGTTATTCAACTCTTAACCCTGGCATAAGAGGGTAGAAAGAAGCATCTGGAGTTCCCCCATGGGACCAGGGGACCTCAGATGTCTGCAAGAGGAGGGCCTGAGACCATGGGCATTGCTGTGATCTCACATTGAGAAGGAATGTATTGTGATCCCAGGGATGAGAAGCGAGGCTAGACATGCTATGTTTCTGTTTAGTTGGAGGCTAGACACATAAATGATCATGTAGCTGGGGCTATTGGTCATACATTTGTCCTTCCTCTGAAGTGGAAACAGCAGAGAAAAACTTAAATGCTTGCTTGAGACATAAAGACCCAGATGTTGAGCCAGACCAGGACTTTGAAAAGTCGGGGCATCAATGCCAGGGAATTGACTTTCTTTTTTTTCCCACTGGAGAGGGCACTCAAATCTCCATGGTTTGATTCCTATTTAAAACCTCCAGGAGCTGTTATGAATTACTTTGAACACATCCATTTGACTACTTAGCATAAATGAACCAGCTTTTTGAAACAATAATCTGCCCAATTCAATCAAGATGAAATACACCATCTGAATAATTCTGTAATGATTAAAGATACTGAATTAATAAATGCAGAGATCCCGAAGAAGAAATTTCTAAACCCAGATTATTTTGCTAGAGAATTCTCAGACTTTTAAACAAGCATTAGCATTAATTTTGCATTTTTCTTCTATAAAATATAAGGACATACTTGCCAATTCATGCTATAAAGCCAGTATTTGAATTTCAAATCCAAATAAAAACAATTTAAAGAAACAAGTCATTTGTTGTTTCCTTTATGAGTTAAGTCACAAAAATTACCCCCAAAATATTGGCAATCAAATTCAACATTGTAAAAAAGGAATTATATGCTGTGACCAAGTATTTATCTATTAGCTTTTCCAGATATGCAAAACGAGATCAACATTTAAACTAATCAGTGTTATCATGTTGTCAAAAAACTAAAGAAGGGTCTCACAGTTATATCCAGTGACAAATATAAGAGATTTGGCAAACTGATATTTATTCATGATTTAAAAAGAACAAGAAAAAAGAAAAATATCAGCAAACCAGGAATCCAGAAAAAAGAACCTCAATCAAGTTGGTAAATATTATCTACAAAAATCCCACAGTAATGTCAAACTTTACTATGAAATGGTTTCCATCAGACTGGTAATAAAGGAAGGATGTTTGCTTCTATTCTGGAAGTTCTAACCATTGCAATATGATAAGAACAATAAATAAAATAAAAGGTATATGACTGAAAATGAAATGAAACTGTTCCCATTTATAGATGAGGTGATTGTCTACATAGAAAATCCCACAAAATCTTAAACACACACACACACACACACACACAAGCCTCCTACAACTAATAATTCACATGTTCCAAGGATATAAGATTGACTTAAAACCTACTGGACCAGTCACACTTGTCCTTAAATGTATTCTTTGGCGTCCCATCTCAGAGTAAATCCACTGCCTTTCCAGGGTCTCCAGGGCCCTGTGTCACCTGGTTGCAGCCTCATCTCTACCACTTTTCCTTTTTCACTCCCCATTTCAGGCATAGTAGATGTGCTGGATGCTTTTTTTTTTTTTTTTTTTAACCTCAAAACCTTTGCATTTGGCCAGGCACAGTGGCTCCTGCCTGTAAGCTTCAGCCTATGAAGCAGCCAGGGCTAGGGATTGCAGTTCGAGTCCCGCCTGGGACCCATGGCAAGACCTAGTTCCAAAAAAATAGCTGGGCATGGTGGCATGCGCCTGTAATCCCAGCTACCTGGGAAGCTGAGGCTGGGGATTGCTTGAGTC
>PVHY01024967.1:0-18954 GCA_004024945.1 Uropsilus gracilis | reverse complement strand
GAGAAGAATTCGATGCAGATTCGAATATGGAGACTGGATAGAGAGAGAGGTTCAGTGGAGGAGAGATGGGAATCGGCCATCTTGTAAAGATGTGAGCCATGTGAGCTTGGCCATGTGGCCACCGAGGGCCTGCAACAACCCTCGGCTGGCCCAGGCTGGCAGCATGTGTGCTGAAAGCAGTTAAGGAGTTTGCAGATTTAAACTCTGTGTTAGAGTTTGCTTTGCTGAGTTTGATTTGTGTCTGAAAGAGGCCGTGCAAAAGTTAGGCTTGAGAAGAAAGTGAACTTGGCTGGTTTGGCACCATGGAGTTCCTGCTACCTGAAGGTGACAAGGAGAAGACAGCGTGGAAGACAAAGAGGAGCATTTAAAGAAACATGTTTTTAAGCATTTGGAGATGGACTCTGTTTGGACATTGGTGAGACGATTAGGACTGAGAGACTGAAGATATTTGGGGCAATCTGGGAAAGGACTTTAGACAATACTGAGAAAGGGTTTGGACAATGTCGAAGTATTTTGAGTCTTACATGTTTTTTTTGTAGTTAATAAGATAATTAGAAATCACTGTTAGAAATAAATTAGTCTGCACTGCACTGATTGTCTTGCATTGGCTTGGTATTTTAGCTGAGAAGGCTGGGGATGGTGGTAAGGACCTACGAGTGGAAAGTTTAAACTGTGTATTAAAGTTTTTTTTTTTTTGCAGTTTTTAAAGCTAAAAGCAGAGAGCAGTTAGCTGGCTTTTGCATATCAATGGTAAAGGTAATCAGTGAAAATGCTAATGAAGAGTGTGTAGCCTGCTTTGTAGAGAGTAGCAGGCAGATAAAGGTAAACAGTTAAATAAAGTCAGAAAGTCTTCATTTTTACCCACTTTCACCATGACTCTGAATTTGGTGTAGCTTCACTCTTGAACAGTAGATGAAAGTTTAGAGCCATGTTAAATTTTTATTCCAGTAACTCAAAGTCATGAGGCTCTATAATCGTGGTGACTGAAAATATGAATCTTTGAGTCAGTCCATCTGGCTTTGAAACCCACCTATATTGATTCAGCTATATGATCTATTTTAATTTTTATTTTCAATTTTTATTCATTTAATAGCAAAAGGGGTAGGGAGGGGCAGGTATTCTAATTGTGAGAAATAGAAACTTCTTAGGGTGTTTGGATCCCTCCTGGTTACACAACCTGGGCAGGAATACCATAGAAATAAGATTGTGTCCTTCTTAGTGTGTCATGTCAGGAGCCACACAGATGAATGAAGATATATACACATATATAGCACAGATGTTTTTACATAAAAAACAGTAAATTCATATGGATAGTTTAATTCCACTCTTAACAATATAGGGTTCACTCTTGCATCCCCCATGTCTGAATTTGTAATTCTCTAACAGTGAATATAAATTCTACAATATATTTATTTAAACCAAGAAAGCACATAAGTGGTAGCAAATTTATTTGGAAAAACCGTACTACCAATAAGACTCCAGTGTGTGTTTACTGGATTTAGTTTATGGGTAAAATTACCAGCAAAATTATTGTCTTCAAAAGTTGGTTAATGTAGGATGTGAGGGCGACCTGGCTGTGACACCTGTCACCCCATTGATCGCCAGGGTTGATTCGGCTGATCTGGCTAGCTAGGCGGGTATCCCTTTCTTCCCTCACCGCTCCATGTGCGTCCTTCCCGAGCTCACCATTTCATGTGCGTCCCTCCCGAAGCTGCGCGCTCGGTCGAGGAGGACGGCCTTCCCCAATAGAGACAGACCATGCTTCGGTCGAGGGTATATGAGTATACGAGGGTATACACGTAGCCGCGCTCCCCTGCTAGAACCTCCAAACAAGCTCTCAAAAGTTGGTTAATGTAGTTAATCACTTGAAATAGTCATGTTCATTTTTTTATATTCACTTGTTTATATTTCAATGTCAGTTTTTTCCTCTTACTGATTCTATTTATAAAATATATGAAAGTTAATATAGTTCAGATAGTTATAATTTGTCAAAAAGATACATGTTACCCTTATCCATTTCTGTCTCCTAATTCATCCTCCCATATTGTCTATTCTTTTCCCATACTCCCTCTGTAAGTAACCAGTGCCAGTTGGTTTCTGGTTTATCTTTGTTTCCTTTTACGCAAATGAACCGATACACATCTATTTTCATTGCAGAACTTCTATTAAATAGTGGAATTTTGGTTCTCCAGCAGGGATTTTATACCCTTCAATCTATTTCTTGACCTTACAGTGTCTCATCAATCTTTATGTCCTTAGGATAAGTGTGTAAAGTAAATAGTAATTATACATAATAGTTTTTAAGTGTGGCATTTTTAATAGTCTCATTTCTTTAGTTATCTTGCACAGTGATAACTATGCCCTAAGATTTTGAATATCTCGTAGAATTTGAAGTTAGAATAATTCCTTTCCATTGTATTCAGTGCCTTTCTGCTTCAGTGCAGATATATTTTTTTTATGTATACTATTTTATTTTGTTCTTTAGGTTACAACCTCTGTGTTAATATTTTCCCCCCTCTCTCCTCCCTCTGGTGCCCCTTCCAGTCTCTCAAACCCCACTCTTTGTTGTTTATTAGCTGTGCTGAGGCCATTAGTCTCTTTCCTATGTTAGTGTCTTTTCTCTGGGTGAGGGACTGTGTTGTTGGGTCCAGGAGAACCTTGAGATTTTCAGTCTTAAGTTTGCGTTGAGTGGCCAGGTTATATTCATTTATGATCTGTCCATGTTTTCTTGCTGCAGGCCTTCCTCTCCAATCCAATCCCATCTCCATTGCTTTGCTGATTTTTCCTTATGGCTCTGGTGTCAGATTTAGGGGGTCTGCCCCCAGCCAGTGTTGGTCAAGAAGTTTCTCTGTGAGTTCAGGGTTCTGCGAGTGGCCTTTGAAGATCATCTCCTCTGCTTCGGTTAACAGTTTTGATGTGGGGCCCATTATCCCCTCTTTTCTCATCCTCTCCTCTCCTGTAATGAGGGGAGGGTGTGTTTCTCTCCTTGAATATATCTCTAAAATGAAGTTCCGGGTCTTGGCCCGGGGAGTGCAGAAGTGCGCATGGTGACATAATGTCTCTATGGTTGTTTTTCTGATTTTGCATGCACTGGTTCACTTGGTTGTCCATCTGCTGTGTCCAGCTCAGGCCTGTGGGCTGGACTTTTGCCTGGTCCCTCACCTGTTCTATGTTGGGGTTGGCGTTTGGCACATTCTGGGTCCTCTGAAGTTTAGCTGGAGTAAGAAGTAAGAGAGAAGTGGAAGCCACCCCCCCTCCTTGCCCGCGTGCTGGAAGCTCCCAGCGTGGGGGTGGGCCGACTGGACCACTGCTCGCCCTTCCATGCCCCTGGCATAGGGCCTGGGGGCTACACAGCACTGCCCAAGCCAGCTATAAGTGGCTGCCCGTCAACAGCCACTTACTAGCGGGTGGGGCCTGCTCCCCACACCCCATCCCCCCTCCTGGGGGACTCATCCAAGAGGTCTGACCCCCCTCACTCCCCGGTGACAAGGGAGCTCCGAGAGCCAGGACCCGGGCCACAGGCAGCCGCCTGTTTGCCTGCTGGTGGGCAGGGCTCAAGTGCAGATATTTAAATGTGGTTTTGTATATTCTCTTATATAGTTCAAATATGTCTGAACTAAAATTTTTGGAGTCCCAAAGAATAGTAACCCTTTTCTTCTTGATTGCCCAATGAAGCATAGAACTTAGAATATATATATATATATTTTTTTTTAAGACACTACGTCTTGCTATTTTGTCTAGGGTTGTCTCAAACCTGTGAGCTCAAGTGACCCTAGCCTCAGCCTCCCAGATAGCTGGGATTACAGGCATGTGCCACTACACCTGAATATAATTTTTTTTTTTTTTTTGAGACTAGGTCTCGCTGATTTTGCCTCTGGAACTGCAGGCTCACGTTGCCCGGGGTACCACAGACTCAAGCAATCCCCAGCCTCAGCTTCCCAGGTAGTTAGCCTCCCAGATAGCTGGGATTACAGGCATGCGCCACCATGCCCAGCCATATTTTTTTGGAACTAGGTTTTGTTACGTGCCCCCGGCGGCACTCGAACCACTATCCCTGGCCCTGGCCAGGGCTTCCTAGGCTGCCACTTACAGGCATGCGCCACCATGCCCGACCCAATTATTTAATACCTTTTTTTTTTTTGAGACTCAGTCTCACTATTTTTGCCTGTGGAACCACAGGCTCACGTTGCCCGTGGTACCACAGACTCAAGCAATCCCCAGCCTCAGCTTTCCAGATAGTTAGGATTACAGGCGTGCGCCGCCATGCCCAGCTGTTTTTTGGGACTAGATCTCACTGTGCTGCCCCAGGTGGTACTCGAACCGTGATCCCCAGACTTATCCCACGACTCCATAAGCTGTCACTTGCAAGCACGCGCAGCCATGCCTGGCTTTTTTTTTTTTTTTGAGACTAGATCTTGCTATGTTGTCCAGGGTAGTGTTGTCCAGGGTAGTCCCAATCCCACGTACTCAAGTGATCCCAACCTCAGCCTCCCAGGTAGCTGGTATTACAGGTGTCCGCCACCACACCTGGCTGCTTTTTGAAGACCAGGTCTTGCTATGTTGCTCAGGGTAGTCTCAAACCCGTGAACTCAGGCAATCCCAGGCCTCTTGCCTCCCAGTGCTTGAACTACAAGTGCTTACCATTGTGCTGGACTTCACAAGTGTATCTATATGTTGTCTGTCCACTAACAATCTTTTATAAAACTTGGTCCATTTTTTAAAGCAAGGGTAACAAAAAATATATATAGTGCTTGCTTTTGCATTGGCCTATGTGAATTTGTATATGTTAATATGTACATGGAGATTTACCTTTATTGATGTTCATTTGAGTGCATTCAAATTACTGTACAGTTTCCTTTTATTTCACCCTGAAAGAGTTCATTGTAGAACTGGTCTATTGGCACCAAATCTCTTTATAAATCTAAACTGATTTGCTTTCTTAATTTTCAAAATATATAGAATTTTGCTGGATATAGAATTCTTGGTTGATACATTCATTATATTGAATATGTCATCCACTACTACTGGACTACATGGTTTCTGATTGAAATTGGCTATTAGCAATCTTTTTGAGGATACTTGTATGTGATGAGTTGCTTCTTGTTTTTTCAGTATTTCTCTAGTTTTTGTGTTTTTTTTTTTAATTTTATTTTGTTCTTTGGGTTACAACCACTCTGTTATATAATTTTTCCCCCTCCCTCCTCCCTCCGGTGCTCCCTCCATTCTCTCACACCCCATTCTTTGTTATTTATTAGCTGTGCTGAGTCCATTAGTCTCTTTTCTATGTTAGTGTCTTTTCTCTGGGTGAGGGACTGCGTTGTTGGGTCCCGGCGTCCCTTGCTGTTAGATTTTCAGTCTTAAGATTGTGTTTGGTGGCCAGGTTATATTCGTTTGTGATCTGTCCATGTTTTCTTGCTGCAGGCCTTCCTCCCCAATCCAATCCTCTCGCCTTTGCTTTGCTGCTTTTCCTTATGGGTCTAGTGTCGGGCTTTAGGGTTCTTGTCTCCTGCCAGTGTTGGTCAAGAAATTTCGAGTTCAAAATTTGAGACTGGGTCTTGCTATATTTGCCCGTGGAACCGCAGGCTCTCGTTGCCCAGGGTACTACAGACTCAGGCAGTTCCCAGCCTCAGCTTCCCAGGTAGCCGGGATTACAGGTGCACACCACCACGCTCAGCTATTGTTTGGAACTAAGTCTCGCTATGGGCCCCAGGCGGGACTCGAATCGCTATCCCTAGCCCCAGCCACTTCATAGGCTGAAGCTTACAGGCACGAGCCACCGTGCCCGGCCCATGAGTTCAGGCTTCTGTGAGTGGCCTTTGAAGGTTATCTACTCTGCTTCCTTTGGCAGTTTTGGTGTGGGGCCCATTTATCCCCTCTTTGGTCATCCTCTCCTCTCCCTTAATAAGGGGAGGGTGTGGTGTTCTCCTTGAATATATCTCTACATTGAAATCCCGTGTTTTGGCCCAGACAGTGTAGAAGTGTGCCTGGTGACATCGTGTCTCTATGGTTGTTTTTGGTCTTACTTGTAATGGTTCATTTGGTTGTCCATCTGCTGTGTCCAGCTCCGGTCTGTGGGCGGAACTTTTGCCTGGTCCCTCACCTTTTCTATGTTGGGGTTGCTGTTGCATCTATTCTGGTTGCTCTGAAGTTTAGCTGGAGTAAAAGAGGGCCCCCGGTCCCCGCCCCCCGCCCCCCCTTCCCCACTGGCCCGCGGCTGGTAGGTCCCGGCGCGGGGGCTGGCCGACCCGGGACCACTGGGCCCTCCATGCGCCCCAGCTTCCGGGGGCTGGGGGCTTCACGGTGCCACCCAGGCCGGCTTGTTGGGTGGGGAACCGCCCCCCACCCTGTTCTCCCACGGGAGAACTCACCCAGGTGTGCCCAGATGCCCCTCGCTCCCCGCTGGCTAGGGAGTCCGGAACACCAGAGCCCTCTAGTTTTGGTTTTGACAGTTTAATTACAGTGTGGCTAGGTGGGGACATGAATTTGTACAGTTGTTTGATTAGGTTGATATTTTTTCATCTTTTTTGAGAACTTTTTGATCATTTTTTCTTTGAATAGTCTTTCTCTCTCTCTCACTACCACTCCCATTATGTGTATATTGGTATGTGTAGTTGTGACATCAAGATCTCTGGAGGGTCTGCTCATTTTCTTTCATGTGTTTTCTTTAATGTGTCTCAGAACAGATCATCTCAGTTGACCTGTCTTCAAGTTTTACTTACTAGTTTTTTTTTTCTGCCCAGTTAAATCTGCATTTTTGCCTATCTGGTGTACTTTTTGTTATTGTAATTTTCAGCTCCATAATTTAAAAAATATTGTCTAGTAAGACTTTATTCTCATTCTTTTAGCTCTTTACCAGTGGTATTCTTTAGCTCTTTGTGAACATATATAAAAGAACAGATTTAAGTCCTTTGTCTAGTAGATCAATGTCTAGATTTCACTAATAGTTTCTGCTTTTTTCCTGTGTGTGGGATATTTAATCTTTTTTTTTTTAGACTTGGTCTCGCTATTTTTGCCCGTGGAACCGCAGGCTTTCATTGACTGGGGTACCACAGACTCAAGCAGTCCCCAGCCTCAGCTTTCCAGGTAGCTGGGACTATAGGCACGTGCCACCACGCCCATCTATTTTTTGGAACTAGGTCTCGCCACGTGCCCCAGGGCGGGACTCGAACTGCGATCCCTAGCCTTGGCCGCTTCATAGGCTGAAGCTTACAGGCATGAGCCATTGTGCCTGGCCAGGATTTTTAATCTTACGGTTGAAACGGGACATTTAAGATTATATATGACAATCCTGGAAGCCATCTTCCCTCAGAGTTTGTTATTGTTGCTTTATGTTTGTTTACTGACTTTACTGAATTAGTTCTCTAGCCTGTCTTTGTTTACTGTGGCCACTGAAATTTCTTCCTAGTTGTCTGCTAATTATTGTACAGGTTTCACTGCCTTCAAAACTTTAGGCAGTTTACTACTGTCTTAGTCCCTGCTTCCTGCTTGCACATGGCCTTCTTATCAGTCAGAAGTAAGTACGTACGTAGGACCTGTTATGTTCTTTCCTTAACCTGTAAAAACCCTGGGTATAGAGTCTTTTAGATGTAGCCTTTTAGATTCCCAGAAATATGTCACTTTTTCATTCTCCACCTTTGATTAGCTGCTGCTTTGCCCCAAATGTTTCACTACTTCATGCAAGTTCAGTTTTAAAACAATTGCTGCTAATTGTTCTTGACAAATAGCTTCCAGAAAAGGTGATGCACACTGAGGAAGCTGAAAGTCAGGTCCAATAAAGATAAGCTTTATAAGTAGTATATTTTGAGAACGTCTGTACTGATCAAATAATATACATCTCTGAAAATGAGGTTTTTAAAGAGCCCCAACCCCTTTCTGACCCCTCCTGTGTAACTGTTGAACTGATTGGCTTTTGCTGTGATTGCTGTTTGTCCATTTTGAAGGCCACCCTAGTGCTAGGAAGAGGAAATTGGGTCTAGGCATGTTAAAATACCACAATATTCACAGCTTTACCTTAAATACAGCCACTTCCCTTGAATATAAAAGTAAAGGTGCCCCCCAGATTATTGAAAATCTTTGGTTAATTTCCAGAGTTCTGAAGAAGTTTGACAGTTTTTGCCAGTGTTTTTGTTGCACAGTTGATATTTGGAAGTCCTTATTCTTAATTTTTCTGATGATACCACTGTTATTTTTTAAGTACATTTGGATAGTAATTTCATTCATTCATTCATTCATTCATTCATTCATGCATGCATGCATGCATGGTCTCGCAGGTTTTGCCTATGGAACCACAGACTCATGTTGCCCAGGGTACCACAGACTCAAGCAATCCCCAGCCTCAGCTTCCCAGGTAGCTGGGATTACAGGTGCGTGCCACCATGCCCAGCTATTTTTTGGGGACTAGGTCTCACTACGTGCCCCTGGCAGGACTTGAACCGTGGTCCCTGGCCCTGGCTTCCTAGGCTGCCACCTACAGGCATGCGCCACCATGCCTGGCTGGATAGTAATTTTAAATGTCTTTTATATTTTTTCATGTAGTTGACAATTTCTGATGTTCTTCATTCCTTTGTGTAGATTTTTTATCTCATCATTTTCATTCTACCTAATGGACTTTAATATTTCCCTTGGCTTCATTTGGCTAACAAGTTCTTCACTCCATCTTTGCAACTACATTTATGAAACATTTGTCCTTAGTTTTCTTTTAATATATGTGTCTTGTTTTATCAGTGTAGTTGAGGTCTCACAAATCCAGTTGATTCATTTCCATCTCTGATTTTTTGTTTTTTTTGAGACTAGGTCTCGCTATTTTTGCCTGTGGAATTGCAGACTCTTGTTGCCCAGGGTACCACAGACTCAAGCAATCCCCAGCCTCAGCTTCCCAGGTAGCTGGGATTACAGGCGTGTGCCACCACGCCCAGCTATTTTTTTGGAACTAGGTCTTGCTACGGGCCCTAGGCGGCACTCGAACCGCGATCCCTAGCCCCAACCGATTCATAGGCCGAAGCTTACAGGCATGAGTCACTGTGCCCGGCTTCCATCTCTGTTGTTTTAAGTGATTGTGAAAAATTATTAATCATTTCTTCCTTGCATGTTGATAAAATTCAGTCATGATGTTACTGGGAGTGGAGTTTTCTTTGTTGGGAAGTTTTTAAAAATGAATTCAGTATTTTGAATCTAGCCAGATTCTTCTTCCTTAGTAAATATTCCTTATTATCTTTAATGTCTGCTGGGTCTATAGTGATGTCACCTGTTTCAGTTCTGGTATTGGTGGTAAGTTTTGCTTCTAACCAGTTTAGCTAAAGGTTTATCAATTTATTGATGTTTAAGAATAATCAGCTCTACTTTTATGATTTTTAAAATTTCTTTGGTTTCTTTTTTTATTGTTTTGCTTTGAGTTTAATTTGTTCTTCTAGAATATTAAGCAGTAGTCTGCATTATTGAGACTTACTATAGCTTATTAATACTTACAGTTTTTTTTCTTAAGCAGTGCTTTTCTGGCCGGGCACTGTGGCTCGTGCCTGTAAGCTTCAGCCTATGAAGCGGCCGGGGCTAAGGATCACGGTTTGAGTCCTGCCTGGGGCCTGTAGCGAGACCTAGTTCCAAAAAAATAGCTGGGCGTGGTGGTGCGTGCCTGTAATCCCAGCTACCTGGGAAGCTGAGGCTGGGGATTGCTTGAGTCCATGGTACCCCGTGCAATGAGAACCTGCGGTTCCACGGGCAAAAATAGCAAGACCTAGTCTGGAAAAAAAAAAAAAAAAAAAAAGGCAGTACTTTTCTGCAACAACCTAAAATTTTGTTATGTTGTATTTTTTACTTTCCATTCAAAGTACTTTTTAATTTTCCTTTGACCTTGATTTATTTATATGTGTATTGTTTAATTTCACTAATTGGGAATTTTCCCTATATCTTTGTTATTGGTTTCTTAGTTTCATTGTGGTTATAGATTGCACTTTGTATGATTTCTATGCATTTTGGTTTCTATAGTCAGTCTTATGAGTGATTTGTATTTGATAAAATTGTATATTTTCTCATTGTTGGGTGCTGTTGTCCTATCAATTTTATTTTATTTATTTATTATTATTTTTTTTTGACACTAGGTCTCGCTATTTTTGCCCGTGGAACCGCAGGCTCTCGTTGTCCAGGGTACCACAGACTCAAGCAATCCCCGGCCTCAGCTTCCCAGGTAGCTGGGATTACAGGCACGCACCACCACGCCCAGCTATTTTTTTGGAACTAGGTCTCGCTACAGGCCCCAGGTGGGACTCGAACCGCGATCTCTAGCCCCGGCCGCTTCATAGGCTGAAGCTTACAAGCACGAGCCACGGTGCCCGGCCATTATCAATTTTATTTAGGTGAAGTTGGTTGACAATATTTAAGTCTCTTATTTTCTTTCTTGCTCTCTTTTGCTCTCTTGCTCTCACTTGCCCCCGCCCCAGGCTCACATTTCCTGGGCTACTACGGATTCAAGTGATTCCCGGATTCAACTTCCCAGATAGCTGGGATTACAGGCACGTGCCACCATGCCCAGCTATTTTTTGAGATTAGGTCTCTGGGGAGGTATCGAACCCTCAGACTCAAACAATTCCTAGTCCCGGTCGCGCTCAATAGGCTGCGATTAAAGGCACGCGCAGCCGTGCTCAGCAGTTTTCTTGCTGATGTTCGGACTCCTTGTTCTATCATTTAATGATAGAGGAATGTTGAGGTATCAGTTGCTGTATCTTTCTGGTGAATTGATTTTTATCATTCATGTTCTTTTAAAATAAAGATAAAGCTGGGTGTGGTGTCTATAGTCGTCTATAGGCGTCTATTGGACTATAGGCGTCTATAGTCCAAGCCTAGGAGGAGTAAGAGGCTTGGAATTGCTTGTTTGCGGGTTTGAGACTACCCTGGGCAACATAGCGAGACCTTGTCTCAAAAAAAGCAGCCAGGTGTGATGGCGTGCTCCTGTAATCCCAGCTACTTGGGAGACTGAGGATCTTGAGTCTGTGGGATCAGGAATACCCCAGCAACATAGTTATTTGTTGAGACCTAGTCTCAACAAATAAACAAATAAAATAAAATAGAGTTAAAATAGAGCTTTTAACTCTTTGTGGCAAATAAATACTACTCCCGCGGATGAGAATTTAGGTAATAATTGTGTTACATACTTCTGGTGTTTTTGTTTTGAGTCTCTTGAGTTTTTCAGATCTCCCTTCAGTTGTAGCATTCAAAATTGTAGATGGTTGCATTCAGCTTTGGTCCTCCAAGGTAAGAGCTATAATAAGCATGTCTAAAACAACTCTGAAACTGGGAGTTTGTTAAGCAGCTTTATAGTATGCTTGATATTTTAAACTGGTAATTCCTAATCCTTTATAATAATCAAATATAGGAATGTCAGCAATTATGTAAACATAATAGTGTCCAAAAATGTGAAATCAATGTCAAAATTGAAGAGCTATCTATAATGTACTTATTATAGATGTACTTATTAAAGTACATCTTATTAAAGTACTTATTAAAGCACTTATTAATAATGTACTTATTAAAGTAGTCTTAACTACTTTTCAGGGTTTGATTTCCCTAGTCAAATTTTATTGTGGAGAATACTCAAATATGAAAGAATAATACAATGATGACTTACAATTCCCATGTAAATTAGTAAACATTTTGCTTTATTCATATTTTTGTCCTGTGTGTGTGTATAGATTCACACTCTCTTTTAACAGCCCGAACCATTTCAAAGTTGTAGACATCATGATACTTAGTTCTTAATAATTTCAGCATGCCCCTCCTTTAAGAATACTACTTTCCTGCATCATTACAATATTATTGTACCTATGAAAAGTAAAAAGTAATTTCTTAATGCTGCCTGTTTTAGTCTTATTCAGGTTTATCTAGCTATTTAAAATGTCTTTTATAACATTTTTAAATAGCTTCCAAACCGTTCATATTTTGTTTCATTTGATGTAGGCCAAGTGATGCTCAACTGGGAACAGTTTTGCCCTCCAGGGAATATTTAGCAATGTCTGAAGAGAATTTAGATGTTTTCCTTTATCCTTTGTATTTCCTATACAAGAATTTTGTTTTAGAATTTTAGATTTGAGTGCTATAATCTGAATAAGAATACTTCATCTTTATTTTGTATTCTTCATATTGCATTGTACCAGAAGATTAAATTTAGTCATTTGTTTAAGGTAATGAATGTCAGATATCTAAATATAATTTCTCTTTGACAGTTAACATTTACAGGCCAGTTCTCTCACACCTTATATGTCCTGTTACCTATGAGTCTTTAGAATATGTATTCATGATCCTTATCTTAACTAGCTATGGGTTCTAAAAGTCTTTTAAATATGTTGTTCTTTTCTTCCTTTATTACTAGCATTCGTCAGAAAGGAAGAGCTTTTTCTTCTTTGACTCCCCCTTTTGTAGTAGAAATTCATGAATTTTTATTTATTCAATATATTAAAATCAATTCCAGTTATTCTTGATGCTTCAAAATCGATGTTTTCTCTTTCACAGTGTCTCCTTTGTGCCTTTGGGCTGATCTTGCTAGTTTTGAGCACTTTCTGTAGCTCTCTTGGCACAATCAGATGTCACAGGGTATGCTTTTCATTTTCCAAATCCTAGTCATAGAGGTATTCATCCAAGTAGCCCTATTACTGTTTAGTAGGGAATGGTATTTAGAACTAAGATCTGTGAGATAGATTGTCATTGTTTTATTAAGTCCTTTCAGTCAGCAGAGATATAATACATTTTACCTTAAAATGATTAGTTCCTGTTCCTATTTCCAATTCAAAATTACATATTAAAATTTTTTCTTTCATTAAAAATCTTGGTTCCTATTCTTACTGTTGTTCCTTATTTACTTTATCCTATAGTAAAAAAATATCAAATATTTTGATGTTACAGTAATTGGTATTCTACATGATTCCTTTAACCTCTTGAGTGAAGTTTAAGCTGTTTTCTTAGAATTTAACCCACTGAAGGTCTATACAATCAGAGAATCATGTTCACAGTAAACTTGGAGTAATATTTGATGCTCATGTTAGTATTTGAAAAGCAGCTAGTCTGTTGTTAGGAATTGTATTTTTGCTTTTTGTTTTGACATGTTTCAAAAGTCAAATCTATAGTAAAAACCTATATAAAAATCTTGCTCCCATTTCTATCCTGTCTACTCCATAACCCTATCTATAACCCTATAGATGTAAACCTTTTTCTTTCATGTTTGGTTTACCCTTCCAGTGTGTGTTTTGGCATTTAAGTGCATATGTAGATACTTATTTCTTCTGTTCCATAAAAGGAAGGTACCACTCTGTATGTACAGTTCTGTATATTGCTTTTGTTTTACTTACATATTCTAGAAATCACTCTGTCCAAGTTTTCCTTTGTCTAGTCAGATATTATTTATAACAAACCCATGATTTTGAATGAATTTCATAATTGATTTAGTTAAAGAAAACACATTTCTCAGTGCAGGTAAGATGGAAAGTGCTCTAGCCTTTGAATCTATCTTCATTGGATCTTAATTTCTTTCTGTTAAATAATAAGATTCAGTCATGTAACCTAAGATCTCTTCTTTCTAAATTCTCAGGAGACAGTATGGATGTGATACTGTTGGCAGTTTAATGCTCTTTAGGCTCAGGTTTAATCCCCATGTTTTTATTTTGGCAATTATGGTTGGTTTAGGTAAAAGGAATATGTTATTATGTATGTATACAGGGGTGTGTGTTTATTATGTATGTATATATACACACATGTGCATTATAGATTTACATGAGAATGAAACATTTTATGACATTCCTTATATTCTAGCAGTCTGTTAGCACAGAAGAATCATATAGGATCTATTCTTAACCTTTTTTTTTTTTTAAACCTGTCCTTAACTTCTGGGATGATGGAAAAATTTTCCTTCCTTTTTTATGATCTTAAAAGTCTAATCAATTTAATATTGAAGCATTATCCTGTTCCTTGCTGCTGTAAAGTCTTAGAATTCTTTGAAACAACATTTTGTTCTTTGATGGTGATCTCTTTATTCATGTTTGCCTCTGGCTATTGTTTGGGGAAACTGATGCTTTCAATTTTTAATCTATTTGAGCTATATTATTACTTGAGTCATATCTTAATATTTACATCTGCATTGAGGCCTGCTTTTTCATCATTTAAAGAGTTCCAGTATAAAATCAGGGTGTTCAAAGAGGAACACCAAGCAGGAAAACAGCTATGTACATACTTAACTTTGGAGATCATTGTTTTGTTTTTTTAACCAATAAAATGTCAACATGGGTTTTCTGCAAAATACATTCAATTGTGAAGTAAAAATATTTTAGATGATGTTTCTGTTTAACTCTGAGAAAAAGTCTTTCTTGTTTATTCTGCATGTTTGATCTTTGTCACAGAGTGGGAAGAAGTATCGAAAGGTTCTAAGAAAAGATAAGGAGTAGCTAAATGAATTAAGAGACTTCTGAGAAGAAGGTGTTTGGCAAAATTTTGAAACTGGTAAATGTAATTGATGAAGTATTTTTAAATTTAGATTTATTAGTCTTCTTTTCATATATGTTTTAAACTATGGAATAAAGCTAATTATGGTTCAGTGTCTGCAATTTAAAGATTTCAAGACAAATTTGGGGGCTAGGAGACATTTGCTATCTTTTAATTCATTGTTAAGAGTATATAGTCACTTAGTTCCATATAATATGAGTGATATTGAGCATCATTTATGTGACATTAGGAGTCAGAAGGTTTCTGAAACTGAAATCTGAAAATTTCAGAGCATAAAATACAATCTAACTGAGTATATATATTTTACATCTTATTTCTTCATAAGAACATGGTTGATTTGGTGCAAACATAATTACATAGCTAATAGATTGATTTCTGTACCAGGTGTTTTCAGAAATACAGGTTTGTGAAATAGCCTAAACCCAGTGCACAAAATTTGGAACAGAAAAATGTGGTGGACAAACTCTTAGAAAATACACTGTTATGAAAATATACTATGCATAGAAAGTTCATGACCATCATACAAAAGTTTTTTCTAAAATTAAGGGAAGTACTTTGTGCTAAGTTCTCAGAATGTAAAAGATCTATTGAACAATTATGAAAAGAAAAAATTAGCTTGTATATTTTTGGGAAAATCTATAGTTTAAACATTTTAAATTTAGATATACATAGTAAATTTATATATACATAGTATATCTTTATACTTTATTTTTACTTTTTTAATTTTTTACTTTATATCTTTATTTGCACTTTTATAGCACTTATTTGTAGCTTTTTGTATACATTATTGTGTTTTACAAATTCATGACAACTAATATTTTCTTATTCTCTTGAGAGGATTCTTTTACTAAATATACAACTGTTTTCCCTCAGCTATTTACATTAAACCATGTTTAATTTAATGTAAAGCTTTTAGCCTCATATTTTAATTTTATAGTGAAAGTTCTACACTCCTCATTGATTTCAGTAAAACAGTTTTATGCTGCAAAGTTTTCAAAAATACTATTTATATTCTGTATTACATATGTTAATGATGGGGGGGAAGAGCCGTAAGTGGAAATAGAGGTAAACTTACTTCCTGTCAAAGTATTTACTTTGCTTTATTTTTTGCAAAGTAATTACTTTGGAACTTTTGACTGTCTATCTGTTTGAAAATGCATTTGAATTGTCCTTAAGCAGCACAGTATATCAGCTATCCTTTTTGTTTTTTTGAGACTAGGTCTCACTATTTCTGCCTGTGGAACCACAGGCTCAGTTGCCTGGGGTACCACAGACTCAAGCAGTCCCCAGCCTCAGCTTCCCAGGTAGCTGGGATTACAGGCACACCACCACAACCAGCTATTTTTTGGGATTAGGTCTAGCTGTTGCCCCGAGTGGGACTCGAACTGCGAATCCTAACCCCAGCCACTTCGTAGGCTGAAGCTTGCAGGCATGTGCCACCGTGCCTGGCTTCAGCTCTTCTTTTTATGAAACTTTATTCTCAAACCTACTACAGGTAGAAGGGTGGCAAACTAGAACTATCTGGCATTTGTAAGGAAGATGCTTTTACTTTTACCAAAATGTTTCCTATATTTTCCTGTTTCTATTATGATACTGTTTTCCTCTGTTGAAGGATGTCTTTCATTTCTTTGCTTTAAGTACTTAGACTGTGAATGTTTGTTGTTTTTGCCTTTGCCTTGTGATTCTCTGACAGCCACAAAATCATACCTAATAGCTTCTCTGGCTCATTTAATGTGTAACGGTCTAAATAATTCTCTGAAACTACTTGGGTAGACAGACTTAAGTGGATTTCTTATTTGAATATTGAATCAATGACTGTTCAAATAGTTATCTACCTGTCATGTCCTGTCTTCCACTCCCTGCTTAGCTGTACTGAGTGTTAACCCTTAACTATTTCTCAATTCATCTAAAGGTTAATGTAACAAAATAAAATTCACTTTTCATTTCACCTTGTTGATAGTGGAGTTAGTAGGTGGCGGATTATGATTCTTTGACATATTCTGCTACCCTTTTGGAGAATAATGTTCTGTCTACATTTATCTGTAGCATTTGGAAGATGCAGGGAAAGTCATTAGTATAGATTGTGTTTCTCACATTTGATTTAAGCCTGATATGCACATCTATAGTGTCACATTTAGTTGACACTCAGTAGGTACTTGTTGATTCAATGAGGAAGCTTGGATTCTGTTTCTAGCTCTGCTACTAAATAGACAGTTTTCCTGCTCTGCTGTCCACACTCTTGAAGAATTCAACTGGTTTTCAATTCACAAGAACTGAGGGCCAGAAACTGCATGACTCAAAACACTGAGTGTTTAAGGAAAAAAGCAGCTGGCATGCTGTGATACTCTGAAGGGGAGAGGACAAGACTTGTGCAGTCTTAAGATGGAATGGTCAGATTGTGTAATCAAAGTGTGTTTGTGTGTGTGTATGTTAATGTTTAGGAGACTAGGTCTCGCTAAGTTGTCCAGGGTTGTTTCAAACCCATGGACTCAAGTGATCCCCAGTCTCAGCCTCCCAGGCAACTAGAATTAAAGGCACATGCCACCACACCCAGTTAGAAAGTGTGGTTTAATATAAGCCTGAATGAAAAATACTTTGTGGTAATGTATCTTAGTCAGTACTACTGTATAAGAGCAGTTCTGGTAGATGGTGTAGAGCTTGCCCAGGGACTGGGTCATTTTATTTCTGTTCTGTATAGTCCAAATTTCATTTAGTCCTGGGTCAGTGAGGGAGTGGTTAATTTTATAGATTCTTTAGAACCATTTTGAGAATAATTTATTTTAAATTAGTATTCTTCCTGCAATTAAATATAGAACATTGAATTTTGATGTACACCCTCTACTTCCCACTTGCACTGTCATTTATTTCCCACCCACTCTTACCCAATACTCCATCGAGCTTCAATTTTCTTTTTATCTATTCTTCCATCTATCAAACTATTTCTTATCTATGACACTGTATATAGTGAGACTTGCTCTTTGTGTCAGTATGAGATCCGTGATCAGGGCCAGGTAAGTATCTGGGTGCAACAAAGGTACATCTCACTTGCTCTGTTCTGCTACTGTGCAGCATTCTCTTAAGTAGTAGCTAAGCTGCCACTGGGGGAATAGAAGGACTGGGCCCCTCCCTTTTTTTTCTTTAGGATTGAATTTAAGAGTATGGGATTACAGATATCCTTGTGGTTGGGGTATATCTCACTTGGCCCATATCAAGACTCACCTCTTCCAATTCTAGTTCCTCCAGAGAGTGAAGATTCATCCTTACCCCTTTGACTCATGTGTTTCTTTCTAAATTAGCTCCTGTTTGAGTTTCAGGAGGGCCATTCATAGTCCCTTGACTGCAGTCCAAAGGGAGGTACTAAAGGAGGGGAGCACTCCTGTGATCAGGTTTCCTGGTGGATTTGGTAGTTTTGCCTCTTTGGGATTTCTGAGTTCTTTCTTGCTGGCTTCATGTCTGCAAAGGTCCTAAGTTTAAGCTACTATTACTGTTTGTTTTTTCCTTATATCTTACCTCTCTTGTATGGCATCCTTTGACTCTTGCTGTTTGTCTGATGATACACATTACTTCTTTAGGTAACTTTGAAAGGAGGTGTACTGAGTGGAAAAGAGCTACTTACTTGCCATTGAAGGTTTTGGAGAGAGCCATTTGCTCTTACAGTTCTAAAAGGTTCGGGGAATTTCAGAATATGTACCTATAATGAAAGAATCAAAGAGGAATGAATAGATGATTTTAATGTGTCTTTTATATAGTTTAGTTTTTATATCAACCTTTTCTTGTTCTTCTCAGTTGCTTTAGGTCGTAATCAACCTTTGAAAAAGGAGAAACCAAAATGGAAAAGCGATTATCCCATGACAGATGGACAGCTGCGCAGCAAGAGAGACGAGTTTTGGGATACCGCACCAGCGTTTGAAGGCCGTAAAGAGATTTGGGATGCTTTGAAGGCTGCGGCACATGCTTTCGAGAGCAATGATCATGAGCTGGCGCAAGCAATCATTGATGGTGCAAACATCACATTGCCACATGGTAGGTCTGGCCCCATACTATCAGCTCATTTTGAATAACAAGAAACACAGTGGAAAGTTTTCGCATATTAGCTGTATCTAATAACTGTTTTCCTTTTAATGTAGCAAGAAGTGGTGTTCTTTTGCTTCTTTATACAGCTTTCAGCTGAAAAAAGGGTTTAATTTGTGTTTTTTAATTTTTAATCTTTTTTTTTTTTTTTTTTTTTTGAGACTAGGTCTCGCTATTTTTGCCTGTGGAACCGCAGGCTCTCGTTGCCCGGGGTACCACGAACTCAAGCCATCCCCAGCCTCAGCTTCCCAGGTAGCTGGGATTACAGGCGTGCACCACCACGCCCAGCTGTTTTTTTGGAACCAGGTCTCACTACGAGCCCCAGGCGGGACTCGAACCGCGATCCCTGGCCCCGGCCGCTTCATAGGCTGAAGCTTACAAGCACGAGCCACCGTGCCCGGCCCT
>PVHY01024966.1:0-18957 GCA_004024945.1 Uropsilus gracilis | reverse complement strand
AAAAAAAAAAAAAAAAAAAAAAAAAAAGCACCATAATAGCCAGGTATGGTGGCATGCACCTGTAATCCCAGCTACCTGGAAGGCTGAGGCTAGGGATCACTGAGTCTGTGCGTTTGAGACTACCTGAGCAACATAGCCAGACCTAGCCTCTAAAAAATAAAGAAAGCACCATAGACAATAGGTAAATAAAATGGTATTTACAAATGAGGTGGCAGGCGGGAATTAGCTTGTAAACTGTGGTCTATCAACCCCCAAACACGGCAGTGAAATCACCCACACCTGGAAACAACTTCTAGCACCATCTTCATCCCCAAAGACTACAACACCCCCTCCTTCATGTTCCAACAGACCTCCCTTTTCAGCCTAGCACCCAGGTCCCTCTCCATCCCCAACCTCAAGATTCCCTGGACAGTCCTGTCTGTCACCTCTCAGGCTCACAGCTTCCTGCAGATCAGCTTCCAATTTCCCTCTTTCCCCCAGATTCCCTACTCCCTGCTGCCCTGACAGCCATCAGACCTTTGGAGCAAGAACCCACAACAGGCATTTACCGAGAGAGTA
Source organism: Uropsilus gracilis (assembly GCA_004024945.1). Taxonomy (NCBI): domain Eukaryota; kingdom Metazoa; phylum Chordata; class Mammalia; order Eulipotyphla; family Talpidae; genus Uropsilus; species Uropsilus gracilis. The sequence goes on along the minus strand of PVHY01024966.1, from coordinate 18,399 downwards.
GTGCTTCCTTGGCTGATCAGCACTGTGGTCTGTACAGGCATGGTTACCTGCACTGCCCCCTGCCCCCTCCACCAGCCCCTGCCTCTCCTGCCTTCAGCTGGGCTCCCCGAGGCCTGCTGCCTGGAGACTCACCCTCCTGGCTAGGTCATTAGTGTCCATCCTGGAAGCTCTGATTCCTGGGAAGATGGGGAACTAGAAGGGGGAGGTGCCTCCCCAAAAAACCTAGGAGGGAGGAGCACTGTGCTGCACCCCAGGGACTGATCATCTGGGGAGCATTGGGAAACAGATCTCTGGAAAGAACACTGGTGTTTTCCCAGGGCTGCCAAGATCCCTTCTAGTGATTTTGTGGGCAGAGGACCTCAGCCGGGGCTGGGGCAGGGGGCAGAGATGCAGGGGTGAGGCCGGTTGCTGCTCAGGACAGATCTGTGCTCGTTTGGGACCTGCCCCCTTTAGGGCTCCAGAGAATCCTGCCGTACTCACTGAAAGTGAGGTTTTGTGACTAAGTCAGAGAGGGAGAATGGGTGTCAGTGGTAGCCAACCGATGACTGCACCACACTTGGAAAAGTTTCTTTATAGGAAAGAAAGAAGGGGAGGTCGAGATGTCTCCTTCCACTGGCCCTGGTAGGTGATGAGTAGGACAAAGGGGTAGAGAGAATGGCAGCAGCCCTGAAAACTGAGCCAAGAGAAGGAGGACAGAAGTACTGGACTTCAGCCATGTATGGAATACAAAGCCATAGGAGTTCAGTGCCAACAGCACCCCCCAATTAGATAGCTAGAGAAACTACGCCCAGAGAGGGGCCATGACCTACCCATAGTTACACAGTCATAGCGTCTGCCTCCAGCCCAGGCATCTCCCTGCACCAGAGCTGTGAGCTCACCACAAGCTCTGGTGAGTCCTCCACCGTGTGCAGATCGTGGGGTGAACAGTAGAGTGTTCTGGGTCCCAGGTGCCTACTGGGGCTTCCCAGCCTGGAGTCTGTCCTCTGTTTGCCGAGTTCCCATCATGAATGGAGAGGCAGGAGTGAAAGACCCAACTTGGCCCAAACCAACCAACTGAACGCCTGTAGAAGGAGAGGAAGACAGACAGACAGATAGACTGACTGAATTCCTGACAGTTCAGGCCTGGCTCCTCCTCAGAGGGACCTTCCTGCCTAGGGAAAAAGGGAGTCCTCTCATTCTTTCTCCTTGAGGTTAAGAGGGATGAGGAGGGCAGCCTAAATTTCAGACCACAGGTAGGGTTGTCCAGAGAGCAAGGGTTCCAGAGACATCTCATTCTCTGAAGACGTTAGAAAACAAGAGAACCGTGTCAGAGTCTGCTGGAAAATAAGATGGCCTGGAGGTAGGAGCTGGGCAGGATATCGCTGGGTGGGCCTCCCGGGTTCGCCCTCATGGCGTCTGCGACACGCGGCCTCACCCGTGACTGAAGTTACCTCAGTTGCCACCAGGTGGCGGGGCCGCCCACTCCTAAACGCCCAGGAGTCTGGTTGTTGGGAAGTCAGGTTGGCTGAGGGATTTGTTTATTCATCCATCATTTATTCACTCATGGTTTTTATTCCCCAGGCACTTTGGAGCCCTGGTATGTGCCAGCAGGCATTGTGGTAGGTGTGAGGAGGAAATAAAAGTGGTCAAGACAAGGTCTGTGTTCTGGGCCTGGCATGACTCTCGACCTCGCTGCCCAGCCAATACCCAGATGAGGGTCCACCACCGGGGCCATGGAGTCTGCGGGTCAGGCCTGCTGGCTGGGCTGCTTCACACAGCAGCCACACGGGAAGGTGCCCCTGGCCATGTTGCTGCGAGTGCCAGCGGGCAGTGGGCCCTGCTCGAGGTTTGGATGGCTGCCCTCCCCAGTCTCAGGCCGCCCGCAGCGGGTCTCAGGTGTAGCCACACAGCAGTCCCTGGGGCTGAGGTTTTCTCCGTCTGGGTTCTTCTTTCCACCAGGCCCAACCTCAAACCACCACTTCCCCTGGTCCCCCCTATCCCTCCTTTCCCACTGCTCTGCTCCAGCGGCTTTTCTCATAGATGTCCATCTAGAGAAGGGAACCAGCTCCTGCAGCAGACTGGGGTCCCCCGTCCTCAGGATGCTATACCCCTTCAGCGGCCCTTCATCCTCAACTTCCCTCCTCCCCCACCCCTCCTCTGGGTCCTAGTGCCGGTCCACGGGGGGGGGGGTGTCTTTCCTGCTTAGCTGGAAGCAGCCAGGTCTTGGCCACTGACGCTCCCACTGGTGTAGACTGTCCCACTCAGAACGGCAGGGACCTTGCTCATTCATCACTGAAGTCGCAGGACCTTGCCCACGCCTCCCATGGAGTAGGTCTCAACAGATGTGGTTGGAGCATCAGTGAGCAGCCCCGCAGAAAGCTTTGAGGTCATCAGAGGGAGGTCCCAGGCCTTCACAGGGAGGCAATTCGGGACAGATATGATGCTGGGGACAGCTGCTTTTATTGGCGGACCCCTGGGACTCACCTCACGAGGGTCACAGTCCGCTCCTTGGGCCCTGCGACTCCAGACAGCAAGGTGGGCAGCACCCTGGTTGCTCTGTGGAGAGGGCCTGCGGTCATGTCTGGCAGGACGCCCGTCACCGTTCTGCCTCACTTCCCTTCTCCCTGCTCTTTCTGCCCCAGCTTTCCTGGCAACTGGGAATCCCCTCACTCAGTGCAGGCTGTGTGTCTTCTGACTCATGGCACGGCTCACCCAGAAAACATCTGGCTATGCCCATGGCCCTGGCATCTGGCCCACTCTCTGGGCTTGAGGGGCACCCCTCCTTCAGTCCGTCTTGAAATCCTCCATTAAGATCATGTCCATTGAAAACTTCACTACACCACCCCATATGAAGATCCCCTCTGATAGGCGGTTGGCAAAGCACCCACCCACAGCATTCTGTGCCAGGTGGAGTGGGAGTCCCAGTCTTATCAGCTCATCACATTCCTAGCATTCCATGGAAGGGGGGTGTCAGTTGGCAGGGGAGAGAAGGAATTCACACTGCTGGGTTTCACTATCCTGAGTCTCAATGTAGCCCTGATTGTCCCTATCCTCACCCTGACCCTGAGCTCAGGTCCACTCCATGGGCCTCCCAGCCCCTCACACCTTGACCCTATGTCCACCTTCTCAGTCTCTCCTTCTGTTCAGTTCTGCTCCTTTCATTTTCTCTTCTTTCTCTCAACCCTCTCTATCATCCCAGGAACTTATGGTAGGAAGTGGGGAGACCAGAGTGGGGGGGGTCTCTGCAAGGCCTTTTCCCCTTGCATAGATGTTATCCTGGGTTAGTCTCGAATCCCTGGACTCAAGTGATCCCTAGCTACAGCCTCCCAGGTAGCTGGGATTACAGGGGCACACCACTACCCCTGGCTTCTTTTTCCCTTTTCTTCAAGGTATCCAAGAACTCTGGGTTTGGCCTGGCCCCAGCTCTGCACCATCTCCCTGTGCATGTGTGTGGTTGGGGAGTAGGGAGGATTTGCCCCCTCTGGCTATGCATTCACCCCACCCTTCAGGTCACTGGGGCCCTAGAGTCCATCCATGGCCTGTGTACCCTTTTTAGACTGGCGGTCTTCCCTGGAGAGAGTTCTTCAAAGCTCCTTCCAAATAGTACAGAACCAGAAGCAAGTGTGAGCTCTCTCACCTGCACCCCACCTTCATCTAGCTCTCCTCTCTTGCCAGAGGATGAGCTGTCTGTCCACCTACCTTACTCAGCCTTGGCTGGTACTGCGGCCAGGACTTGGATGAAGTGTTCTGTTCCTGAAACACTTATGAGAATGTTCCTCTGCCTTCTAGCCACTTCTCAACCTCTGACCACAGAGTGGTGGCTGAGGGGAATTCAAGAACCCCGATTTCTAATTCTGGCTGTCCCACTAATGTGTTATGTAACCTGAGGCTAGTCAGGCTAATGGTGCACTGAGCCTCAGTTTCCCTAAGAAATGTCAGCAACGAGCTTGCAGTCCCAGAAATGGTCTTCCAAGGGTGGAACTCCTAGCAACCCTAGAGCAACTAAGGCTTTGACAAGGTTTTGGTGGAGGACATGGAAAAAGACATCATGGAAGTTTCGCCCTTTGAAGACAATTTCATTTTAGCTTTTTGGTGAGGAACAGGCCACTCCCTGGAGCCCTCCTGCCTCTGGTTTTCCCTTCCCCAGAGCCTTAGATCATTCCCTTATCAGAAAGGTGTGTCAAATTTAAAAAAAAGCAGTACTATGAATATCTCCAAATAGACATACACACACACTGTAGAGCCAGCATCAATCTTAGTGATGAAATACAGAAGCTATTTTTCTGAATCAGGAACCAGATAAGGATCTCTGATAAGCGCTACTACTTCTGTCCAATAGTAGCCTGGAAGTTTCAGACAAGACAGTATGACAAGAAAAAAAATGCGATGAAGATTGTAAGGAAGAAACACATTGTCAATATTTAAGTGGCATAATGGATCTTTGGAGAAAATCCAAAAAATTGTACACAGTGTTACAACATGTGGATTAGCAAAGTCATTGGTTATAAGATTAGTATAAGAAATCAAATGTTTTTCGGTACACTATCATCATCGTTGGAGAAAGGAACTAAAAAGAATGGCATTTGCATACCATAAAACTCATGTATCTATCTAGAAGTAGATCTAAACAAAAAGTGCAAGATTTGCTCAATGCACACACACACACACACACACACACACACACACAAAATCCTGCAAAATATTATTGAGAAATACTTTAACAAGATTAATGGAGGGATATACAGTTTTCGTGGATTGCTAATCTTCTACAAATCAGTCTTTGGTTCAGTGTAATTACAATAAAAATCTTACAAAATCTTAGTAGGAATCTGTGTGTGTGTTGTGTTTGTAAATCAAGTTGATTCCAGATTTATTTACAAATGCAAAAGACAAATACTAAGAGAATTTTGAAGAAATGCCAAGAGGGTTAACATCTAGCACCAGATATTTAAACAGTGTGGTATTAGTGCAGACAGGCCAGTTGAACAAAACAGAGAGCCCCGAAACAGATCCACATATTTGTGTGGACTTTTAACACAGATCATGCAGCTGTGTTACCCTGGGAAAAAGATAGTCTCTTCCAAAATGGTGTTGGGCCAATTGGGCAATCACATGGGGGGGGGGGGAAGGTATCTTGATTCCTAATTCGCACCATCCCAAAAATAAATTTCACATTTGTTTCAGATTTAAGTACAAAAGGTAAAACAGCAGAAGAAAACATAGAGTATCTTCCTGGTTTTGAGGTAGGCAAAGATTTCTTAAACAGGACAAACAATGTGCTAATCATACAGGAAAAAAAGTTCATGAGCTGTTCTGCATTAGAATTAAAAATAGTGCTTACCAGATGTCACCATCACAAAGTGAAAAGGCAAGCTAGAGGGTGAGAGAAAACACATCGCAATGCAACGAGTTTATATCCAGAATATATAAAAAGAAATCCTGCAAGCCTGGGTGTGGTGGTGCGCACCTGTAATCCTAGTTACCTGGGAGGCTGAGGCTGGGGATCACTTGAGTCCATGGGTTCGAGACAACCCTGGGCAACATAGTGAGACCGAGTCTCTTAAAAGTAAAAAAATTTAAAAAAAAAGAAAAGAAAAGATATCCTGCAGATGACTAGGAAGATAGACAACCCAGTATCAAAGGGGCATGAACTTGATTAGCCACTCCCCAGATGCTTTGTAAGTTCACAGGAAGGTGATCAATAGTGGCACTCACCACTTCTAAGGGAAATGCAAACACCCGATGAGCTAACACGGAAATAACTGACACCACTAAACACTGGCAGGGGTGTGACGCACAGGGCACTGACCCAGCCAATGAGAGTGTAAATTAGTACCGCCACTCTGGGAAACTTCAGGATGGCATCAACTAAGGTGGAACTCACCATCAACCCCTGGGACCCACGGTGCCTCAGGTGGGGCTGCATCCAGCAGAAGAGCATACAGAGGCCCACCTTTCTGACTCACACTTCAAGAAAACACTCAAGTTACAATAAAATAAAATGGTGGCCCAGAGAGGTTCATTAACTTGCTCAGGGTCACACAGCTCATAGAAGGGCAGTTAAAAGTTCTGGTCCTCTCCCCCTTGGCCCTGGGCAAGTCACTTTGTCTTCAGGAACTGTTTCCCCATCTATGTGGTGTGAGAAGAACAACAAAACCATTTTTGTTGTAAAATCGGCTGTGGAGGGAAAGAACCCTGCCTGGGAAAGTTTCTGGACCCTCTCTGTCCATGAAGGGGAGGTAGGAGGCTCCTGCTAGTAGTCTGGGAACTGTGAGGTGGGGTGGAGGGAGAGAGACAGAGAGAGACAAAATCAGCAAGAAAACAAGATGGTGGACAAGCAGGGTGCAAGGAAAACTCAGCCAGCTGGCCTTGGGAGGAAAGTGGGCCCAGGGTGTTGAAGAGCACTGATATCTGATATCCAGCATGGGCTGAAGGTAGGCCTCTCTCTCTTCTGTCACCCCCACCCTTCAGGAATGATCCCCCTCCACAGGCCCAGGCCTACTGTTCTCCCTTTCCCCTCCCCCACCAGAGTAGGAGCACTTAGGCAGGAATTAAATGGAGGGGGCCGCATTCCACACATGGGCTGACCAGATACTGAGCACAGCCCACAGGTGAGGGAGGAAGCAGAGAGTTAGGAGAAGGCTGCAACCTACCTGCCATCTGCCATCCAAGAGGGGTACCCAGCACATCTTTCAGTGTGAAGGAGGTGGGCCTGGAAGGAGAGTTCAGTTGCCTGTGACAGATGCTTGGGTTTCCATTAGAAGCAGTAGGAGATTAAGTGCGGCTCAGTCCCATTCTTTGTGTTTTTGAGATTAGGTCTTGCCATTTTTGCCCGTGGAACCACAGGCTTACATTGCCCGGGGTACCACGGACTCAAGCAATCCCCAGCCTCAGCTTCCCAGGTAGCTGGGATTACAGGGTTGCGCCACCACGCCCAGCTATTTTTTGGGACTAGGTCTCGCTATGTTGCCCCAGGTAGGTCTCAAACCTGTGGACTCAAGCAATTCTTAGCCTAGCCTTGCTCCATAGACTGCGATTAAAGGCACGTGCCACTGTGCCCAGCCCTTAGGCCCATTCTGACCCTAACTTTCCCTTAGTCCACTTCCTGCAAGGGACACAGGGTTGCAGGTCAGGACATAGAGCTGTGTGCAGAATGGTGGTCCCCAGGTGGCTGGAGAGGCATTGGGAGGCCATGGAAACTCACATCACCCACAACCAGAGCCTAGGAAGGGAATCCCCCTCCCCACTCCCCTGCCCAGGCTGTCCTTGGGTGAAAATGGCCCCCAAAGGAAGGAGGGATAAATTCAGCCTGCAGACCCCAAGCTGTATCAGTAGGCCTGATGGATTAGAACAGGAACCTGTGGCTCTGAAGGTGGGTGGTGTTCAGGAGTGGGAAAAGCAGCGCCCCCATGAGCTGGCTGGAGGGCAAGGAACATGCTTTGCTCCTGTGGTTAAGGAGCTGGGGGGGGGGGAGGTGGTGGAGAAGGGCAGAGCCCCTCAGTACAGATAGGCCATTTCCAGACAAGATCGGGCGCGTTCAGGGTGGTATGGCCGTAGACAGATAGGCCATTTCCAAATGCCACCTCCTCCAGCAAGTCTTCCCAGATGCCCTGATTAGAGAGGGTGTACCTGTCATCTCCCCCTCCCCCAGTGCACAGACCATACCAGCCCTCCATCCGGAGTGCTCCGCCTGCCTCATCTAATGCTGTCACCTGAAGAGCAGGGGTAAGGGCTCCTCTGGCTCCCTCAAGGTGCCCTGTGTGGATTTGCTGGGGGAGGGCAGGTGCTCACTAGCACTCTATCTGGGAGACTTCCTGAGGGAGGTAGGAGGAAGCTCAGGAAAGGTGGAAAACCTTCCAGAAGTTGGGGAAGAAGTGAGGGCTGAAGAGAAGGACTCAGATCTCCTAAGAGAGCCACATTTCCCACCATGCACGCTGACTCCAGAGCATCACTCTGACTGCTCAGGCTAGGAAGGGCCAGCCCATGCCTTTGGCCAACCCCAGCCAGGGACAGTCAAGTCCATGGAGGGGCAGCTGACTCTAAAGTGTTTTTTTTTTTTTTGTTTGTTTGTTTTTTTTGAGACTATGTCTCGCTATTTTTGCCCGTGGAACCACAGGCTCTTGTTGCCCGGGGTACCACAGACTCAAGCAATCCCCAGCCTCAGCTTCCCAGGTAGCTGGGATGACAGGCGAGCACCACCACGCCCAGCTATTTTTTTGGAACTAGGTCTCGCCACGGGCCCCAGGCAGGACTCAAACCGTGATCCCTAGCCCCGGCCGCTTCATAGGCTGAAGCTTACAGGCATGAGCCACCGTGCCCGGCCTAGACTCTAGAGTGTTGGAGTCTCTCTGGCTAACAGCTTCGCCCTCACTTTGGCCCTGAAGCTGACCTGGAGTTCCCCAGGAGGCAAACTGGGCAGCCCTCCCTGATTGTTCTCAGGGGCATTTGTGGGCCAACGGTGTCTGGGAGCAAAGGGAAGCAGGTGTTTACCCGGTCAGGGGAAGTTGACTGAAGCTCAACCTGGCTACCCAAGCCACACCAAAAGGGAGTGTCCCCCAGGGGGACAGTGCCAGCAGTGCTTTCTGTTCCTGCTTGGCTACTCCAGACTTCGCAGAGTGCAGGTGGAGGCTGGAAGGACCAGAAAGGCTGATAAGCTACAAGTCTGGGCCTCAGTACCCCTGAGGACCTATCTGCTGGCCGGCCTCTTCCTCCCCCCAAACCTTTTAGGTAGATGGCACCTGGATTCTTGTCTATGCAGGCATGAGAGATTAGCAGAAAGCTAAGGGGAGACAGGACTCCGGGTGGAAGTAGGCGATGGAAGCAGAGGAAGGGGCAAAGAGAGGCTCCAGAAGGGCCTGGGCAGGGACTGGGAAGTGGGGCAGGGCTGCCCTGGGTGTCCTGGCCTAGAGGAAGAGAGGGAGCTACCCAGGGCTGCCCAGGCACTGCACTCTGCCCAGAAACAGCCTCTTCACTTTCTGGGGGGCACCCCAGCCGCTCTGCACCCAGGGCAGTGAGGGGGTGTGGTGTGACGGTATGTACTAGGAGGTGGCCGCAGAGCTTGCTGGGCTGACAAACCAGGGCAGCACCCCCGCCCCTGTCAAGCTCCTTGATTATTTTTTCCTGTCGGTTCTGCCTCGGGGCAGGCCTCCCGCCCAGGGTGTAAGGCAGGCAGCAGCTTGTCTGACCCAGCCTGGCCCTGGGGGAACCTTGTTCTTGGGGGGGCTGGGTCATCTGAGCCAGGGAGACAGAGAGACTGCTCTTACCCTATCCTTGGATCCTGGGAGGCCCCTCCTCCCAGCCTCGGCTGAGGCTGGGCCCAAGCTCTTGGGATCCTGCCAGGCGGTGGGCTGTGGGAGGGACGCAGGCGCTACTGTTCTGCGGCTCCCATCCCCCACACACGCTGAGCCAGGCTCTTGCCTCCTCCCGCTTTCCTTCCCTCCCTGTGTCCAGCGCCTGTTTGCCCGAGTGAGACAAGAGTAATGGACGCAGCCAGGGCCTGACCCGAGGGCCTTGGCGCTGGGCCCAGTACTGGGAACACTGTCCGTAAATATTTGGGGAGTGAATGGTGCCCGCCCCTCCCCACACAGCTAGTTCTTTCCCGCAGCCATAGAGGGCTTGCAAGAGGCCACGGTGTCTGTCCCTCTGCTTCCGAGCTGGGCCCAGGGACCTGGAGTCCAGGTTGCCGGGCTCCTTCAGGTCTGGCCACAGAACAGAGCACCATCTTTGTTACCCAGGGTGGCACCGCTTTGTCCACCTCCAAGTGCCTTTAAGAGGGCTAGTGTCAGCCAGGCACGGTGGCACGTGCTGTAAGCGCCAGCCTATGGAGTGCAGCTGGGACTGGGGATCCCAGTTCAAGTCCCGCTCCGGGCAACACAGCGAGACTTTGTCCCAAAAAATAGCTGGGCGTGGTGGCGTGCGCCTGTAATCCCAGCTACCTGGGAAGCTGAGGCTGGGGGTTGCTTGAGTCTGTGGTACCCTGGGCAACGTGAGCCTGCAGTACCACGGACAAAAACAGCGAGACCTAGTCTCAAAAAAAAAAAAAGAAAAAAAAGAGGATTAGTGTCTCCTCCAGCTGGAGACCCCACATCTTCTCTCCTGGGAAGTAGATCCCTGTTGTCCGAAAATTAGCTGTGGTACTCACTCTGCCCTAGTGTATCCTTCTGGTAGAGATGTCCCCTGCCGTCACCTTGCCTGGCAGGGCTCAGCCCTGGGTGGATGCCCCTAAATGCCTTGAGGGATCCTCTTTCTTGTCCCACCGGGAGTCTGGAGGAGCACACAGCCTCCCCTGCCCTTCCCCCTTCTCCCACGGCCTCAGATGGACAAGATGTCCCTGGCTGGTGCCTGCATTAGCTCTGCTGCAGGGGCCGGCTGGGGTGGTCTCAGGCTGTCCCACTCCTTTCCTGGCCTTGGGGAGGCTGCAGTGCAGAGCGGCCGGAGGAAAGGTGTCTGTGCTCTTGGGCAGGCTGGCTCCCTTGTCCACAACTCGACTGTGGCCTCACATGGTGGGGCTCCTTGGCTGGCTGGCCTGTTGTGCAATGCTGGGCAAGTTATTGCAGTCCTTGGCACGGCTTGCCCACCCGCAACATGAATGAGAGCACTTTCTTCATAGGATCGTTTTAAGATCAGATGAGAGTGTGCATGCCGGGCACTTAGTGTGGGTAGAGTTGAGAGCAAGTATTCGATAGATGTGAGCCATTATGGTGAAGACTTTGAAGACTTAGAGCCAAGCCTTCTGACTGCTCTCAGCCTTGAGTCCTGGGTGTGCTTCTCAAGGCCTGGGGGCGGGAAGGTTATGCGGGAAATAACAGTATGGGGCCAGACCCACCTCCGTACCAGCCTGCCCAGCCCCGATCAGGCGGACCTACTCTTGCCCATCGTTGCCCTCCCTGACCCTGGTTCCCACGGGTCCCCAGATCCGGTGCCTTCCTCCCACCCTGCCAGCCAGGCTGCTGCCCATCCCACTTCCAGGAAGAGGGAAGTAAACATGGCTGGGATGCACAGGACCCCACAGCATCCTCTCCGGAAACACTGGGCTGGCTGGTTGGGGCTCCTGTCTCTGTCAGGGACTGGGCATTCCTAGAGCTTGGGCTGAGGAACCCAGGGATGTGGGGGAAACATCCCTTCCAGGAGATGAGGGAAGGACAAGGGCCTTTGGGTGCCCAAGGGGGCAGGGTGGGCACCCTGAAAAGGCCCTGTTTCACAGACCCTCCCACCCCTGCCTGCACACCTAGTGACCACGGAGTCCTGTCCTTTGTGGTTTTGGTTTGCATTTCCCTGATGCCTGGTGATGGCATCTCTGTAAGCACTTACTGGCCATTTGCAGATCCTCCTTGGAGGAACGTCTATTCAGATGTTTGTAGCCACCTCCCAGGCACCGACCCACCAGGCTATGCTGACCTCCATTCTCCCCACCGCAGCCTGTCTGCCCTCAGAGAGCAGTGCCAGCCTGGTCTTCCCCGATTCAGCCTTCACAGAAGATGTTGCTTGCAGCTATGGAAAGTAGTTTTCAAGATTTCTCTGCAGGCGCTTGCACGGTCAGGCTGTGGCCAAAGCTTTGTGAAATCCGGCAGGTGGCCCCTTCCCCTGTCTGGGAGTTTGCAAGGCATGAGAGCTCAAGCTTGTGGTCCCTCCTTCACCCAGAATTTCCCAAATGAGCTTGCCACACACACCCATAGATTCTTTTTCACAGTTTTCTTGATGTGTAACTCACATACCACACTGCTCACTCATACAAGTACACTGGTTTTCAGTCCATTCACAGAGTTGTACAACCCATCACTACCAACAATCTTGGAACATTTCATCACCCTCGGAAGGAACCACACCCCCTTTGGTGGTCATGCCCAACTGTAAGCAGGCAATCAGGGAACGAGGGCCATACCCGACTGAGGTACAAGGGGGTGGGCAGGCTGCTACGCAGGGAACAAGGACACCAGGGCTGGCAAGGAGCAGGTTTATTAGTACTGGTACTGACTCAGCGGGTTCATCTCCAAAGGCTGTGTGTCCCTAACAGGGAGTGGAGGGTATATGTACACTTTACATGTACTGGTGTGCCAGGTGGCTGTCACTGGTGGTAGCACATGACCTGATGTGGCAAAGACAGAAGGAGGAAGATTCAAGGAGAAACTGGGCTGCATACCAGTAAATGGAGTCAGTAAGTCATGGGCTGTTTTTCTAGACTATTGCTTTTCTAGACCCCTAAGCTGTATTTCTTAGGTTACTGGGCTACGGCCTGCTTTTATCATGCTTTCGCCTGGCCATCACAACCTGCCCCCTTTTTTCTTCCCTCTCAACCCTATGCAACTGCTGATCTACTTTCTGTCTCTGGATCTGACCATGCTGGCCATTTTGTAGAAATTGAATCATACTACACCACTTTCACTAGCAAAAGGCCTGTCAGATGTATCCATAATGGGATGTGGAGCAGCTCTTCTTCTTCTTTTTTTTTTTTTTGAAACTAGGTCTTGCTATTTTTGCCCATGGAACCGCAGGTTCACGTTGCCCAGGGTACCACAAACTCAAGCGATCCCCAACCTCAGCTTCCCAGGTAGCTGGGATTACAGGCACACGCCACCATGCCCAGCTATTTTTTTTGGGACTAGGTCTCTCTGTGTTGCCCCGGGCGGGACTCAAACTGCGATCCCCAGACCCCGCTGCAACTCCATAAGCTGTCGCTTACAGGCACGCGCCACTGTGCCCAGCCCCAGTTCTTCATTTTTGTTATGATCAAATCACAGCCCTTTGCACAAACATTTTGTTTATCCATTCATCTGATGGACATTTGGATTGGTTTGCCTTTGGAGCTCTTAGGAATATACTGCTGCTGTGAACATTTTGTGTGTATGTGGCAGGTGGGAGGAGCTTGTGTTTTCATTTCTTTCTTTCTTTTTTTTTCTTGAGACTAGATTTTGCTATTTTTGCCTGTGGAACTGCAGGCTCACATTGCCCGGGGTACCACAGACTCAAGCCATCCCCAGCCTCAGCTTCCCAGGTAGCTGGGATTACACGTGCGCGCCACCACACCCAGCTATTTTTTGGGGACTAGTTCTCGCTATGTGCCCCCAGCAGGACTCGAACCGTGATCCCTGGCCCTGGCCGCGACTTCCTAGGCTGCCATTTACAGGCATGCGCCCCCATGCCCGGCTGTGTTTTCATTTCTTTTGGGAGTAGAATTGCCTGGGCAAATAGTAACTCCATGTTTAACTCTTTGAGGCAATGCCAGACTAGCTTTTCAAAGCAATTACGTCATTTTACATGCCCACCTTTCCCTGTTGAAAACCCACTAGCAAGCATTATCTCAAGGCTTCAATTTCCCCAAATCTTCCCCAGTATCTAACTTTTTTGTTTTAGCTGTCTTTGTGGTTATGCAGTGATACGTCACTGTTATTTTGAATTGCATTTTCCTAATGATTAGTAGGTGGAAAAATACACATGTTGGTCATTTACATATCTTCTTTGGAAAAATGTTTATTTCTGTTCTTTGCCCATTTTTTTTCTTTTTTTTTTTTTAGACTAGGTCTCATTATTTTTGCCCGTGGAACCACAGGTTCTCGTTGCCTGGGGTACCACAGACTTAAGCAATCCCCAGCCTCAGCTTCCCAGGTAGCTGGGATTACAGGTGCGCGCCACCACGCCCAGCTATTTTTTTTGGAACTAGGTCTCACTACAGGCCCCAGGCGGGACTCGAACCTCGATTCCTAGCCCCAGCCACTTCATAGGCTGAAGCTTACGGGCACGAGCCACAGTGCCCGGCTTCTTTGCCCATTTTTAAATTGGGTTATTTATCTTGTTATTGATTGGTAAGAAGTCCTTATATATTCCAGAGACAAATCCCTTACATATAGGATTTACAAGTATTTTATTTTACTCTATGAGTTGTCTTTTTATTTGTTGAAGATGTCCTTTGGCATAAAGCATAAAAATTTTATATTTTAGCTGGGTATGGTGGTGTGCACCTTTAATCCCAGCCTTGGCAGGATGAGATTAGGAATTGCTTGAATCCATGGTTCGAGACTACCCCGGGCAACATAGCGAGACCTAGTCTCTAAAAAAATATATATATATTTTTATTATTATTATTATTATTATTTTTTGAGACTAGGTCTTGCTATTTTTGCTCGTGAAACCACAGGCTCTCGTTGCCCGGGGTACCACAGACTCAAGCAACCCCCGGCCTCAGCTTCCCAGGTAGCTGGGATTACAGGCACGTACCACCACGCCCAGCTATTTTTTTGGAACTAGGTCTCGCTACGGGCCCCAGGCGGGACTCGAACCGCGATCCCTAGCCCCGGCCGCTTCATAGGCTGAAGCTTACAGGCACGAGCCACCATGCCCGGCCTTTTTTTTTTTTTTAATTATTATTAAATTCAGAGTCTCAATCACTCAGGCTGCTGGTCCAAAATACCACTGACTAGAATGCCTCTAAACAATAACATTTCTGTTTTTGGAGGCTGGCGTTCTAAGGTCAGGGTGCTAGCACGGTTGGCACCTGCTCTCTGGTGCACAGGTTTCTTACTGTGCCCTGACAGGAAGGGAGGATCTGGGGATTTCAAGGGGCCTCTTTTACAACAGCACTATCCTAATCATGAGCTCTCTGCCTTGCAGCAAATCACCTCCCTGGCCCCAACCTGCCCCCAAACCATCACCCTGAGGATTAAGAGTCAACATGGGAATTTTGGAAGGAAACAAATGTTCAGACCATATTTTGTTTATTTTGTGCTTTTGATATTAGGGTTCAGACTTCATGGGCAGATCCAAGATCATAAAGATTTACCCCTATGCTTTTTTCCATGAGTTTTATAGATTTAACTCTTGCATTTAGGTCTCTGATTCACTTCAAGTTAATTTTGTTCTCTCTTTCTTTCTTTTTTGCTTTCTGAGACCAGGTCTCACTATTTTGCCAGGGAACTGCAGACTCATGTTGCCTGGGGTACCATGGACTCAAGCGATCCCCAACTTCAGCCTCTCAAGTAGCTGGGATTACAGGCGCATGCCACCACGCCCAGCTATTTTTTGAGACTAAGTCTCACTATGTTGCCCTGGGCAGGCCTCGAACCAGTGAACTCAAGCAATTCCTAGACTTGGCCTCCCTTCCTGGGCTGGGATTAAAGGCACGTACTACCGCTCCCAGCCTTCAAGTTAATTTCTATATCTGATCTGAGGTGGGAGTCCAACCTCATTCTTTTGCATGTGAACCTCCATCCTCTGCCCCACCTCTACCCTTGTATGCTTACAAAACATCCACACCTCTAGTGCTCCAGCAGAATTCTAGTGATCCCAGGAACACCAAAGGGGAATGCCTGCAAGATCAGGTCCAAGCTTCTCAGCCTGGCCAAGGCCTCGTCCTGTCTGCCCCCAATTTGCTTCCCCCAATTTATTTGGATGGGCCTTTTTTTTTTTTTGAGACTAAGTTTCTCTATTATTGCCCATGGAACTGAAGGCTCACGTTGCCCTAGGGTACCACAGACTCAAGCGATCCCCAGCCTCAGCTTCCCAGGTAGCTGGGATTACAGGCACACGCCACCATGCCCAGCTATTTTTTGGGGGACTAGGTCTCGATATGTGCCCCTGGCGGGACTCAAACTGAAATCCCTGACCCCAGCCATGACTTCCTAGGCTGCCGCTTACAGGCAGGTGCCACCATGCCTGGCTGGACGGACCTCTTGCTGTAGCTTAGCCTCACACAGGGCTTTCTTGCCTCCAAGTGAGAATATGCTGTTCTGACAATTCCTCCCAACCCTGCTCCCTACCCCCAACCTACACCATTCACCTCTGCTGCTGAAATTTACCCACCTACTAAGGAATAACAACATCTGCCATGCATTGGGCACATGCCATACGTAGCACTCACCTAAGCACTTTGTCACAGCTCACTTAATCCTTTCACTACGAGGTATATGCACCAATTATCCCCATTTTCCAGGTAAGGAAATAGAATTCATTGTGGTTAAGTCATGGCCCATGGTGACACAGGTAGCAGTCAGAGAAGCTGAGCCTTTTCCTTATCATCCTTTTTTTTTTTTTTTTTTTTTTTTTGAGACTAAGTCTTGCTATGTTGCCCAGGGTAGTCCTGATCCCGCAAACTCAAGTGACCCCCAACCTCAGTCTCCCAGGTGGCTGGGATTGCAGGTGCCCACCACTGGACCTGGCTGCTTTTTCAAGACCAGGTCTCACTATATTGCCCAGGGTAGTCTCAAACCCACAAACTCAAGTGATCCCAGGCCTCTTGTCTCTCAGCACTTGGACTACAGGCACGTGCCACCACGCCCGGCCCTTATCATCCTTACCATCCAGAGCCCCTGCCTTAATGGATCCCTACCCTCTGATTATCACCACCACTTCATTTGGCACCAGAATATATTTGCTGAGCTTGAGCTACTGTGCATTTCTCTGAAACAACAAGTCAGCGAGTAAAACAATTAATAGAACTGCACCGTCAGAGCTGGAAGGGACCCAGGCTGTGCTGTGTACTCCAGGCTACTCCTTGGTCTGAAGGTGGAGGCTCTGGGACTCGTTCAGGCTCGTGGCTGGAGGCAGAGACCACGTCAGCACCAGGTCTCCTCACCTCCTGCCATACCTGCAGCACCTCCATGCCTCACTGTCCATTGAGTTCCTTCTCTGTGCCAGTCTGACAATCAGGACCCTGGGGGCCTTGCCCTGTTTCTCTCCTCCGGGAGATGGGGGGCTTGGCCTGGCAGGGCTCCTCCTGGGCCTCAAGCACCCCTGGGCTCCTCCTCCAGGCCAGTCCTTGCCTGGGCTCCGGCCCAGCTCTCTGTTCGCTCGAAGGGAGCGCCAGGGACTGGGAGGCGGCAGGCGGCCAGGGGTACAGGGCGGGCCGGGAGGAAGGGCCCTGGGTCCGGTTCATTTCCTGACACCCTTGTTTGCCTCGTGCCCCTGGCTTCTGGTGACTGTTTCCGCCCCGCCCACAGCCTCCCTACTGAGTGGGCAGCTGGCTAGGGCTGGAGCTCTCCCCCCTTCTTCAGTTTCAGCTGCCTTTCAGCTGGACCCTCCTCTCAGAGCCCAGCAGACCCAGATGAGAATCTTGCTCCCTCAACAGCTGTGTGACCTTAGGCATGTCACCTAGCCCGTCTTTGTTTCCTCTTTTAGACAAGGGAATGATGGGGCTGACCTCATAGACTTTTCATGAAGAACAAAGGACAGGATATATATAGAGATCCTGATGAATTGTATGCCCAATAAAGACTATTTTTCCTTTTCTCAGTCTAGTTCACCCCATTTACTCCTCCAGGAAGTCTTCCAGGATTGCTTATTCCCCTGTGTTTCCCCATCTCTGTTTGGCAGTCCAGACTGAGGCCTGGGGAGGGTAAACTGGGCTCCCCTGTGATGGAGTGCTGTGACAGATTCCCTGAGCATCGATACCTCTACTAGTACTTGGATGTCTATTTCCCTGACATAGAAACATCCACATCTTAAAAGGATGAGGCCCACTGGGAGGAGCACTGGGAGTTCTTCAACAGACCAGAGAAGGCTCAATTCAATGGACATCATCAAATGGAGTAGGAGCTGCGCTGTGCAAGCAGCTGTGAGCAGGTTGGAGAGAGAAATCCGAGTTTGCTTTACTTGGAGGTCATGGGCACGGTGGATAGCCAATGTTGCCACCTCCACCAACATCCTAGTAAAGGGTACTATTGGGAGCTGACCTGGCTCACTCCAGGGGACCTATGTGATACATCACCCATGCGGTGAAAACACCCATGGGTGACAGTGTTCATGGGCGTAGCTCTTAGTCCCCACAGAAGGGGTGTTTTTAAAAACTAACTTTCATAAAGGATAAAGCCCTCAAACTTTAGGCAAAGAGGCTTTTCGAGGTTATTCTCTAACTCAGTAAATAATTTTAAGCAGCTCTGTAGCCAGGATATTATTTCCCTAAGAATAAGTTCTTAGCAAACCTAAAATTGTCTTGCTAGACTCTCAGCGGGAAGGCAAGTTATATTGCTAATTAAAATATCTTTAGTTGCACCTAAAGATAAAGTCTGCAGCCTATTGATGTGTCAAGTCTCAGTAACAAAGCGATAGATCGCTGTAGGCTATTTTGGAAAGCCTATATTATCAAGATACAAATACTTAAGTTGATGTGTTAAGTCTCGCAAGCGGCAAAGTAAAAGGTTGCTTTTAAATATTTTTTAAGAAGTTATGTTGTTAGTTAAAATACTTAAGTTGATGTGTTAATTCTTAGTGGCAAAGTAAGGAAATTGCATTAAGAAAAATTATGTTAGATACACCCAGGAAAAAGCTATAATCTGTCAATATGTTAATTGCATAAACTCATAAAATGCTGATTGCCAAGAACACTATAAATATCCATAAAAATCTCAAATAAATCGCAGCAGTTTCACCACCCCTTGAGTGTGTGCGTCTGTTCGCCATTCTCGCCGGCCCTGTGTCTTTCCTGCCCAGCTG
>PVHY01024965.1:0-18970 GCA_004024945.1 Uropsilus gracilis | reverse complement strand
GTGATGGAAAAGAGCCAGGAGAAGGCAATACATATGCCAGCGACAGACATAGTGAACCTGGTGGGATACACCAGAGGGTCCGTGACCGCGATGTACCTATCCAGAGAAATAAAACACAAGTGGTAGATGGAGGTGTAGCAGAAGGACCCATCGAAACAAGAGTGAAATGTGCAGTAAGTCTGTCCGAAGTACCAGCAGCTCTCCACAGACCTCACCGTGCTGAAGGGCATCACTGTTGCTCCCACTAGGAAGTCAGCGCAGGCCAAGGAGGCGATGAGGAAGTTGGCTGGAGAATGCAGCTGCTTGAAGTGAAGAATCGAAATCATCACCAACAGGTTCCCAAAAATAGCTAGCAGAGCTCCAAAGCTAAACAGCAAGTACAGTAGGAGGCGGGGACCTGTGGAGTAGGGAGTTCTGATACAGGATCCATTCAGGTTCTCATAGCACAGCAGCTCGGCGGTAGGAGGGGGCGAGTCGCTGTCCATGATGCTCTGTTTTAATACCTGGAGAAACTGTTCTTCTCTGTGGCCCAGGATGTCATTCCAAGTTTCAGAATTCCTTCATAAATGATGCACAGAACATGTAAATGATTGCTAGTACATTTTATTCCTATTTTGTTATAAAAGCAGATATTTTCATTTTCATCTTTAGAATATAATCCTCATCTTCATTTCAAATAAAAGTTTATGTCCAACTGAATGAGCAGTCATCATCCCTGCATAAAATTCTGCCTTAGTAAAACTCACAAAAACAATTTTTGCATAATCTAGTCCTTCATATCCGAGCAGCACAGCACTTCAAAGTGCTGTTTTATAGTTCCTTCTTGAATGCCACATTTTATTGGTGATCTTTTTCTAATTTCTCAGACCTAGGGGACTGCCCAAGATAGTCTGTCCCCTCAGGAAATGAAGTAAATAATTCCAAGTACCCAAAGTCCTTACATTTGAATCCCCATAGAGCAAGGTGTGGGAAGAAGTTGTTAAGAATAATTATGTTGATGCTTATCTAGTTTCCTGATCACTTTTCATCTTCAGAAAGCAAAATGTAGAGTGTTTGTCCTTAAAAAATTTTGTAGAATTTGAAACTATATTGACTTGTTCCTATCAAGGGTAGAGGGTTCACAATTCTATATATCCAAGGCACAGATCACACCTTCTACTTGCTGTTGATGCCTCCCAGTACTCCTCAGCCCTTGGTCATATTCCACTCATTGAGAGCCACATTGTGTGCCTTGCAATTCTGGAAATTGCAATTCATTTTTTGTAGAAACCTTATTTCCATTAAACTGTCACTTAAACTTTTTAAAACAATGTGACTATCCCTCCAGTGTTAGCTTGGTTTAAAGACGTTAAATACAGTGTTGTCATATATTACAATCTGGAATGTTTCATTTTCAGATTTAATAATTGTAAATTGGAAAAGGAGCGGCAATTAATCCAACATTTTTCTCACGGAATATAGAAGATAGGGGATGTTCACTTAAAAATATTTGCAGTGATGAGTTTTTGATTTTTAAAATTTCAAATTATTTTATTTGACTTTCCACCCCACCCTCCCACCTCCCCCTTCTGGTCATTCTCACAACCCTCTCCCTGTAACTTTTTGACCAACGTTTGGCCCATAAGTCTCTTTCTTTCCTGGTACAATGTCCTTTTCCTGGGCAAGGACCTGCACTCCTGGAACTTAACCGACCATGCTGCTTAAATCTCCAGGGATAACTTCGAGGTCTATATGTAGCCCGAGCTCACCCGGGGCCTATTGTAGGGCAGGTGTGTGATATTGTTCTCCAGGCTCTTTAATTGTGACATTTCCTGTTATGAAGTCAGTCGTCTCCTTTATCTCCTTTATTCCAAGCCTGTGTGATCACTGGAGTTCATACCTCCTTATTCTTGCTGGCTGTCTCTTCCATTCTGGTCTGTGCCATGGTGCTGCTTCTGAGCCTTGAGTTCTGGTCTCTGGTTTTGGAATCCCACCCGCAGTCTTTGGGGCTAGAGAAGTTTCCCTTTGGGGACATACTCCCACAAGTGATTTGTCCATCTCCTCCCTTCTCTTGCAGTTAACAGTACTGACTTGGAGCCAAAACCCTTTCTCTGTGGCTTTCCTTGCCAATTGTAACAGGAGGGCACTTCTCATGTTGGTCACATCTCTGGATTGGGGTTTGGCTACTTAGCCCCCAATCCTTTGTAGGTATAGCTCTTTGGTAGGACACTTCTACACCTGGTCTTTTGCTTCTGACCTTGGTTAGTTTGGGTCTTTCCTGGGTAATGATTATGTCCAGAGCCTTTGTTTGTTTTTCTATCCTGTCTCTCTGCAGCTGAATTGTTAGTTTTCTCATTCCTAGGTGTGATAGAAAGAGGAGTGAACAGAGTGGGTGCCTACCCCCCTTCAACTTATGCTCCAGTAGATTTTCTGCTTTAATTGGGAATTGTTGCCATTAATTTAAACACATAATATGAAGAACGCATATCTGTAATGTGGATTTTTATGTTATGAATCTGAATTGGGAGATTTCCTTTTCCTTCTAGAGTTCTAAAACATTCTCAGCTTGAACTTTTGTTAATGAATGTAATTATTTTTTTTCAATCAACTTTTTGCCTTGAAAGCATAATTTATATTTGAAATTGTCACATTCTTAGAGTGTGCAGCTTTGTGACTTTGCCTATCATCTTAATTGAGGTGTAGGATAGTTACTGAGACCAGTGATCTTTCTATTATCCTTTTTTTTTTTTTGGTTATAAAACAATTTTACTATTATTATTTTTTAAATTTATACATATTTATATATATTTCACATCAATCACATCATTGTGGTCCCTGGGGGTCCCCCACCACCTCCCCTCCCTGGTCACTCCAGCTGGTCCCTTCCCGCAGTTGTGTACTTTCATTTGTTTGTCCATATATTAGTGAAACCATTTGGTTTCTGTTTTTTCCTTCTGACTTGTTTCTGCCAGTATGATTTCTTCTAGGTACATCCCTGTTACCAGAAAATCATCAAATTTGTCATTTTTTATTGATGCATAATATTCCATTGTGTATATATACCACTTCTTTTTCATTCAGTCATATTTCTTGGGGCATTAGGGTTGTTTTCAAGTTCTTGCAATTATAAATTCTATTACCCTTTAGCAGCCAATCTCCCAGATGTCTCCTTCCTCCTGCCTTAATAAGTCACTGAACCCTGCCTTAGGACTACAGATTAATTTCTCTGTGCAATAGTCCCAGATGAGAAGAATCATATGGTATGTACACTTTTCTGTGAAGAGTTTCTTTCTCTTAGTCCATTGTCTGTGAAATTCATCCATTTCTTGAATATATTAGCAATCCATTCCTTGTTATTGCTGAATGTCATTTCATCTTTTTAATCTGCTAATACTATATCCACAATTAATCAATATTATTCAGTGTTAATAAACATTGGACTTATATTTAGATTGGGCCTGTTACGAGTAGTGAGGTTATGATCATTGATATACAATTCTTTTGCATGGAATTGAATTTCCATTACTTTTATTTGAATAACTGGGAGTAGAATTGCTGTGTCATATTGGATCCATACAAGAAACAATAAATTGTATTTTAAGGAGTTACATCATTTTACACTCCCACCTGTAATCAATGTCATGTTTCAATGATGTTAAGTTCTTTTATACTTGGTATTGCATTTCTTTTTGTTTTAACCATTGTAGACTGCATGAAGTTGTATCTAATGTCTTTAATTTAATGAACTATGATGTTGAAAATCTCTCAATGTTGTTATTATTCTTTAATTTGTCACTGGTGAACTCCTTTGTAATGATTTTAACCATGTTTTTTTGTTTTTAAAGTATTTTAAATTTAGGTTCACTAGATAGGGTTTTTTTTAAGGTTATCTTTATGAACTCTCAGTTTCTTGGGAATGTTTCAGGATGGTAGATAGCTTACAGGTTAAGGGAAATACAAAAAGACCACAAAGAGTTAAAAGTATGAGGAGAAAGAACTATAAAGTATCACACTTGCAAACTATACTACAAATGATAGTAATCAAATCAGTATGGTGTTAGATAATAAAAACAGACACACAGATCTATGAAACACATTGAGAAATCAACCCACACATATATGGACAAGAAATTTAGAATGAAAGAGCCAGGATAACATCATAGAATTGAGAAACTTTCTTATAAAGTACTGTTGATAAAATTGTGCAACCACATGCATAAAACTGAAACATATTAATAACTAACACCACCCAAAGATTATTTCAAAACTGATCAAAGATCTGTATGTAAGTTCTGAAGCCATAATTGACATACAAGAAAACTTAAGCACTGTGATGATTGACATTAATCTTTGGTGTCTTCCAGGACTCTGCTCCAAAGACAAGGGCAACAAGAAAAAATAACCAAATTGGACCACATCAAACTAAAAAATTTCTACACAGCAAAAGAAAAATGCATCAAAATGAAGATATTCTATGAAATGCTTGGAGGCACATATACATTTTATGTCCAAGAGCACATTCATATCCAAAATATATAATGAAACTTAGTTACTTCAGCAACTGAAAAACTCAATCAAAAAATGAACATAGGATTAGAAAAGACACTTCTCCAAAGAAGACCTACATAGGTGCAACAGGAACATGAACATCTGTTCATCATATGAGTATGACATCCATGAGTCAGTGAATGAACCAAAGTGACACAGTGATGACCTCTGGGGACTTGGGGAGAAGTAGGGAGAGACTATAACACCATGGGGAAGAACAAGGGGGATGCCTACCTCATTCTTTCCCATGCTGGGAAGCAGGGTCCTCAAGTGGCGGAGGACTTCTGGAAGGAGCTGGGAACCAACACAGAAGCAAACATGTTTCTCAAGCTATTTCTCAGTACAGACGCTTTTTCAATGTTGTCCTGCAGCTCTTAGAGTTGTTGCAAAATGTCAGTCTGGGAATCAGTGGTGGACTGTGGCACCTTTGTATTGTTCAGCGAACACTGAGGCAAGAAGAATAATAGAACACATGATTGTAATGCAGGCTTTATTCTATTTATAAAACTGTTCTATTTATAGGATGATGTTATTTAACCCTTCCCTAAAAACAGTGTCTTTTTATGAAGTGTTATAGTGTATGAAAATGGTTTCTGCTCTTACAGTTGCTGTTTATGTGTCTTTAAATAACACAGTTAGAATGTGGAAACTGTCTATTGGCTTCCACATTTTGTCAACTTTATAATGGGGAACCACATTTCTAGGAAGCATGAATCCACTGTCCTGGTCCAAAAGTATTTTTAATAACTGAGTTGGCATTTTCTGGAGGTAAACCTTTTATTATTCCCCTCAAATCAGCCTAGAGCAGCATCTGTTCAGCTGCAGACTTAACAACAGTGAGAGGAAACTGCATAATAATACAGCCGACATGTCAGGAGACCAGTCTCTCCTTTTTTTTTTTGAGACTAGGTCTCGCTATTTTTGTCCATGGAACTACAGGCTCACATTGCCTGAGTTACCATGGACTCAAGAGATCCCCAGCCTCAGCTTCCCAGGTAGCTGGGATTACAGGTGCATGCCACCATGCCCAGCTATTTTTTGGGACTAGGTCTCGCTGTGTTGCCCAGAGTGGGACTCGAACTGCTATCCCTAGCCCCAGCCGCTTCATAGGCTGAAGCTTACAGGCACAAGCCACCATGCCCAGCTGTCAGACCAGTCTCTAGGGAAAGCCTCACAAACATCAATTATTTGTGATCCTGTATCACCAAGTCATCACATATGTTCATTTCGAGGTTGAGTCTACAAAGAGCACCTAGTTCAGGTGAGATGGTGTGGTGATTAGAGACTCCTAAAGACTCACACTTCCTGTCATGCTCACACCATGTGAAACAAATGCATTTGTATGTCATGAGCAAAATTAGACAACATTCATTTATCCCAGAGGTTATGGTTCTAACACTAAGGCAGAATGCTGAAGCAATCTTTTGTGTGTCTTACATCATGTAACACTTTTAGTCCCTTTTCTGTAATTGACCTATAGTTTGCAAGTTTGGACTTCTCCAAGATAATCCTCAGACAGAGTCTGGTAAATGCATCATGTCCCTAATGACTGAGAGTGTGAGACACCGTCATTGTGAAAAGGTGGAAGAGATGCTCTCTAATGGTGCTCTGGGGTCTGCAGTGACCGAAGTGGGAATTTAGTTTGAGAGGATGGGGAAAGAAATATTTGTATTCTGGGCCTGTTGTATAAGAGGTTAGAGGTCACCAAACACAGAACAGGCTCCAGTGTTCAACTGTTCATAATTGTGCTTTGCTGTGACAGCATATAACCCATGTATCTCATTAATACATAGATATACACACAAACACGCACATAGATATCAACTGCTATGGATCTATGGAGCCAGGCAGGTGAGGCTGTCCTCAGAAGGGAATGTTGTCCCCATGTTGTGACCCCATGTTGCAGGAAATGAGGAGGAACCAGTGCAACTCCATGGTAGCTGGACAGATGGCTGTGTGCATGAATTCATGAAGCTCTCACTGCTTCGTTTGCTCAAGTTGCTAAGTGTGATCTGCTACTAAAGAAAAATGCTGAACTTTATTCCTGGATATTTTGCCTTTTTGATGTAATTGCCTGGGTGATTATATTCTTTATTTCTCTGGTATTAATTTGCATACAAAAACCCACAGATTTGTATGGAAACTGATATATTACTATAAACCAAAGGTTCATCAATTAAATCATAACAAAATAAAAATAAAGAGGTAATTTAGGTTAAGTTATTTATTCAAATTGTTTATTATTAAATTATTTATTTATTTAAATCATTGTTTCTTGGTGATGTTGGTTTACAACACAGTACATAACTCTGGAGTATAGGTTCATAGCTTTACAAAGCTATCACTTTATGATCACCCCCAAGCACCTGTCATCTCCCATCACAGATCTTGAGTCACCTCTATTTCTGTTCCCCCGACACACACCCTCTGGTAGCCTCAATTCTCCAATCAGGTTTGCAAAGTTTGTATGGGTTCAGTTTTGTCTGTTCCTTTGTCTTGTTTAATATTTCACATATGAATGAAAAGTATTTTCAGTTCTATTGTCTTGTGAGTCTATCATCATAGGCTAGTGATGGATAGTAAGAGTTATGGAAAAATAAAACATCTTTGTTTTGGATAGGAGTAGATAGAGTTTATTCAAAAGGAACAAACATTCGTACACTACAGGTGGATTGCAAACTGGTCCAGCTTGTGTGGATAGCTGTGTGGAAACTTTAAAACACTAAAGATCAACTTATTATTTAATCCATTGATTCCTGAGAATATATCAAAAGGAAGTAAACACATGAATTCTTAGGGAACCCTACATCTCTGTGTTTATTCCAGCATCATTTACAATCGCTAAGCTACGGAACCATCTAAGTGCCCCCAAACATGAATTGATCAGAAAGATATTGTATGTACTGACAATGGATTATTACTCAGCGATTGAGAAAGATGTTCATATCATTTGTAGCCATGAATGGAGCTGGCAGGGAGAATGTGAAGGGAATATAGTCAGAAGGAAAAGAAATGTATCAGATGGTCTCATTTATAGGAAGAATACTGAGAAATCAAACAATGGATGAACAAAAGACAAAACTTGTAGGCAAAACCCACATCTGGGTCACAGAGCATGGGAGGGAGAGCTCAAAACAAAGGAGGGAAGAGAACAAGGGATTGTGGTGAAATTATTGACCACCCAGTGAAGTGTGACACTGAAGCCTGGTAAACTAAGAAACAGAACCTACAGGGGTTTAGATAAACAACCCATAATTTGCTGACTCGCTTTTCTATTATGCAGCCCAGTTTCTCCTTGAATCTTCCTTATTCTACCTTTGCCACATCAGGCCTTGTTCTAACACCAATGACAGCCCGCCTGGAACACCAGTACATGTAGAGGATAAATTATTAAACCCTTAACTTCCTAGTAGGGACACTCAGTCTTGGGCTATGGATCCACTGAGTCAGTACCAGTACTAATAAACCTGCTTCTTGCCAGCACTGGTGTCCTCATTCCCTGGTGCCAGCTTCCATATTTGGAACAATGGACCAATAAGATTCTTTTTCCCTGACTGCCTGCTTTCAGCGGCGGTGGGAGAGTCAGAGGGATGACACCTGAGGGAGGAAATCAAATACTGTGCAGATGAACAATGATTTGAGAAAGTTAAAAAAAAGAATTAATAAAAGAAAATAAATAATTTTTCAAGTAACTATACACTAAAACGCAGGAGGAAAAAGTCTTCAATAAAAATAGTTTTGGTAATGAAAGCTGAACGTGGGTAACTATGATTTTCCACTAATATTGAAAATTTATGATAATAAATTAATTCTACCTCCAATATCCCCTTTACCCAAAGAACTTTGCTTCTACATTTCTTTATAATGATGATATACACACTTTGTACAAGTGTGTATAGCGATACTGTGCTTCAAATTGTTCTTTCTGACCTGAGTACAGTGACTGGACCACTGTCTCCTTCCTGAGGAAGGAAGCAGAGATTGGTTCCTTCCCTGTTTTCTGGCTCTTTCATGTACAAACTGGTTCTGTTGTTTAGCAAATGTGCCCCCTCCTGGGTGTACCCATCTCTTTATCCTCAGATTCCTCATATGAAAAGTAGAAATGATGATAATCACTCGGACGGCGAGAAGCATGTGATTGAGTGCAGGGAAAGCAGCCCAGAGCAGAAGTTTGTCTTATTTAAATTCCTCTTGTTGTTATAGACTTCTGGCCCCTGAGCATAAGTCCTGCACCCTGAAACACTCATCACTGAAGTGAATGCGAATTAACTACATAACCAGAGTATATGCAGAAGAGAGTAACTATGAACAGCAGCTGCTTCTTTATCACCAATATGTTCAATTTTCAAGCACATATAATGGACAGAATGTTGTTCTAGGCAGAATAGTTGCCTAATATAATAGGAAGCTGGGGGAAAAGGAAAAACAAGGTGTGAATGCATTGAACTATATATGAGGACTCACTCTAGCCCAGAAATGTTCTGATAGCCAGCAAATTTCTTCACACTTTGATCTAGATTCTTGGTCTTCAAAATGAGGCAGTCGGATTTGTCTACATCCAGTGGAACAGGGTTAGAAACAGTAACTGTGCTGGGGCCACTTGAATTTAAAAAAAAAGTTGAGTGCTAATTCATGTTGGAACTGAAAAATCATGTGTACAGTGAAAAATCTAAGATGGCTTTAACCTCTGTAAACAGAGAATTTCTCACAAGCACAGTATAATCAGAAACAACACACTATCTCAGCAGTCTTACCAATTCAAAGTAGTTGTATGATAATAGAAATGATATGCAAGCAACAATTACATCATCAGAGAAATATAGTGTGATTATGTATATATGTATATGTTACTGCCGCTTAGAGATATATTCCAATTAAATTCTTACTGACAAAAAAAAAAACTTACTGCCTATGATACAACTAAATCTAACATAGACTCAAGTAATTTATTCTAATTGTACTTGGGACACACATCTAATGTCCTCCAGTCTTAATACCAAGAAAAATTCTCTAAAATAACTGGCTGGAGTTGAACCAACATGACTAGCATTGAGATACAGGTCTCAAGCAACACATTTAACAGTTTCTGTCTCAGTTTCATTCTAGCCCTTTTTTTCCCCCAGTCTGTATTCTTTTTTGGAGCACATTTGCAAGTCACATATTCATGCATATCCTTGAAAGTTTCTGTAAAGAATCTTGGAAACAGTGTACAATTTCAGTGAATAAATCAGAGGTTATTTCTAAAAAGAAGTAACATAATCAATGACAATTTTAGACATCGCATTAAGCCTATACTTACTGATAAATTTTGATCTCCAATGGAATCTTATGAGCAGAGATACCCACCAGGAAGAAGCTCACTGAACATATCAATAGCGTTTATCCTGTCAATTATTACCCATTATGGGTAACTGAAATGGCATCATGGCTACTAAATCTATGTCACTGGACTCTGAAATCATACTTGTGTAGGTGCTGGTTGAACCCCAATGTAGAGCCAGGTTGACCCTCTCAGAGCAGGGCCAGTGTATATCTAAAGATCTGTTAACTGCTCTCGCACTAGAAAAGTATGACAAGCAATAGAGAGAGGACTAGCCATGGGCTGAATTTTAGTATGAAGTCATACAAGATAGGAATAATAAAAACATATTATATATGTATATATACTCTTAACATTTCCCAATAATACTACAAGGGAGTGTTTATTAACTACAGAGAGGCAGTGAGACTCACAGAAATCTAAGTAGTCTGAGATCACAGTGTTGAAGGGCAGCAATTATATTACCAGGTTTTGGGCTCCAATATTGTACTGTTTAATTACAAATGAGTTTTAATGTAATATTTACCCAAAATTCTAAGCTAGAGCTATGCTTGGGTAAATACTAGAACACAATTCAATTATTTTTTGCATTTTAAAATCATACACATTAGGTACCACTGTAAATTTGTTTTCAAATTCCCTAATCAAAAAGCCAGAAGCTACTCAGGCAACAAGTGCATTGTGGAGGAATCCTTGCTGAAGACTCTACCAGTCACGATGAGTTTGATGGCCTTTCGAAACCAAGGATAAAAGAAAGCATAGATCAAAGGGTTCATTGCTGAGTTATAGTAACAACACCAAACCAGGATTTCATAAACGTAGGTGGGTGTGATGAAGCCTACAAAAGCATCAATGATTGAATCAATGAAGTATGGCAGCCATGAAACCAGAAATGCTATCACTGCGACTCCCAGAGTTTTGGCTGCTTTTCTCTCCCTCTTGGCCACTCTCTCTTTATAGCTTTCTGCAGACCCCTCAGTTTTATTGGCCATGCTTTCAAGCTTCCTAGCCTGTTGTTTGGCCACAAGGAAAATCTTGGCATAAAGAATGATCATCACAAGTGTGGGGACGATAAATATGAGAAAATTTATCAATACCCAATTTTGATTCACTGCAATTTGACAGCCTCCCACACAGGTAAGAGCACTTACTAGGTCCTCCAGGCCCACTGCAGTTGTACCTGTGGCAAAGAGAGAAAAGCTATAAATAATGGAAAAGAGCCAGGAGAAGGCAATACATATGCCAGCGACAGACATAGTGAACCTGGTGGGATACACCAGAGGGTCCGTGACCGCGATGTACCTATCCAGAGAAATAAAACACAAGTGGTAGATGGAGGCGTAACAGAAGGAACCTTCAAAACAAGAGTGAAATGTGCAGTAAGTCTGTCCGAAGTACCAGCAGCTCTCCACAGACCTCACCATGCTGAAGGGCATCACCGTCGCTCCCACCAAGAAGTCAGCGCAGGCCAAGGAAGCAATGAGGAAGTTGGCTGGAGAATGCAGCTGCTTGAAGTGAAGAATCGAGATCATCACCAACATGTTTCCAAACACAGTCAGCAGAGCCCCAAAGCCAAAGACCGCGTACAGCAGGAGGCGGGGACCTGTGGAGTAGGGAGTTTTGATACAGGATCCATTCAGGTTCTCATAGCACAGCAGCTCGGCGGCAGGAGGGGG
This sequence comes from Uropsilus gracilis, assembly GCA_004024945.1. NCBI lineage: Eukaryota > Metazoa > Chordata > Mammalia > Eulipotyphla > Talpidae > Uropsilus > Uropsilus gracilis. Next base: position 7,447 of record PVHY01024965.1, on the reverse strand, counting down.
CGAGTCGCTGCTCATGATGCTCAGTTTTATACTTGGAGAAACTATGGTTCTCTATGACATCATTCCAAGTTTCAGAAGCCCTTCAAAAATGACACACAATATGTTAATAACTGTTAGTAATTCTATCCCCATTTCTTTGTAATTGCAGAGCCTTACTTTCATTTAGTAACTGACCCGTGTCTTCATTTCATCAAACAATTCACCTCCAACCGAATGAACAGTTAATTTTCATCACTGTCTAAAATGCTTCCTTCCATGAAACTCACAAAAGCCATTTTTGCATTACCTAATCCTTTATCCTGAAGCACCACAGGACTTCATAGAGCTGTTTTATGGTCCTGCATGTTTTATGATCCCTGCATGAATGCCACATTTTATTGGTGATCTTTTCCTAATTTATCAGACCCAGGGGTGTGTCCAAGACAGTCTGTCCCCTCAGGAAATGAACTAAATAATTCCAAGTACCCAGAGTCCTTAAGTTTGAATCCCCATAGAGCAAGGTGTGGGAAGACATTGTTAAGAGCAATTATGTGGTTGCTTATCTAGTTTCCTGATCACCTTTCATCTTTTCAGAAAGCAAAATGGACAGTGTCCGTCCCTAAAACATTTTTAGCATCTGAAAGCCATAGTTTAGAAAAAATTATTATTCTTTTAAATGTTTTGATTTTGTAATTTCATACAACATTGGTCACATTTATATTGTTGTTCTCCTTGGGTGTGACTCTCCCTTCCATATTGTACCCCTATCCTGTCATCCCTCTCCCCCTTCCCCCTTTACCCCTCCAGTCACTCCACCTCCGCACACTGCAAGTCATTGGCCCACTGGTCATGTTTGGTGCACTGGTCTTCTCTTTTTCTGGAACTATGTCCTTTTTTCCCCCCTGAGTATGGACTTGCCAGCAACAGATCAGGCTGCTCGGGTCTCTAGGAGTAACAGAGGCAGTCAGTCTGGCCAAGCACGTCAGGAACTTGTTGTAGGGCAGATACATGGTGGGGTTGGTTCTCCAAGACCCTTTCTGGTGTCTGTCACATGGTGCTGCTTGTGTGCCTACAGTACTGATATCTTGGTTTGGGAGCCCAGCTCCCAGCCACTGGTAGTGGAGGCGCTCCTTCCACCTTGTGGAGACTTCCCCAGGTGGTGGATCCAGCTCCTCTCCTCTATTGTTAGCAGTTCTGCTATGAGGCCACAGCCACATCTCTGTGGCTTTCTTTCCCCATTGATTGGTCGATGAGGGAGCCTCATCATTCATTGTACAATACTGTGGACCAGAGGTTTGGTCTTCCAGCCCCAGAGATGATGTAGATATAAACCTGTGACAGGTCACTACAATTGCTGGTCTCACCTTCTTATCTCAGTGGTCCCTAACACACTGCATGTCCTACACAGGCAGTGCGTGCATCCAGGGCCATTATTATTTCCTTTCCCCTCCATTATATCTACAGCTAGAGAAAATGGCTTTTTCATTCCTAGTGCAGATCTGATTGAGTTTGGAGTAAACCAGAGTGGGGACCCTCCCAGCCTGCACCCAGGAGAGGTGCCCAGCCCCTACCTCTTGCTCACATGGAAGCAGAGGCAGGCTTCCCCATCCTGAGAACCCTGGACTTGAAACCCTGAGACTCTGTTGGCATAGGACTCACCCTACCCCTCCACCCCTGCCAGCAACATAGGCTACAGCGGGAGTGTGCTGGCATACTTCTCCAAGGGCCTGAGGCATCCGAAGGGCTTGTTTTTATGGAGGGAATGGTGTTCACTACTCTATGAGTCAAAGGTTCAGGAACATACCTCATACATGCTGGTCTCCCAGTCTCCCAACCCTCCGCCATAAGCCACTGTGCCCCTTCCCTTTTTGGAAGCCACATTGTTTGTCTTGTCATCGTTGGAGATTGCATGTTCATTTTTGTAGGAGCCATTCATTCTTTATTTCCATTTGTGTGTCACTAAAACTCTTTAAACTAGGCTGTTCTATCCATTCCAGTATAAGTTTGTGTTAATGAAATGAAATGCAGAGTCTGCATATATTACAATCTGGATTGTTTCACTTTTTGTGCTCTAATTCTGATTTGGAAAAGGGGTCATACAGAATTCATTGTTTTCCTCATGGATTAGTGAAGGTTGGTATGTCTGCCAGAAAGCAGTTTCAGCTAAGATTTCCTGTTTCTAAATGGGAACTGTTGCTAAGATATTAAATATATATATGTATCCATATATGTGTATATATAGTTGGCAGAATTACAAATTAGTATGGGGAGCAATATGAAGCTTTCTTAATATGTACAATCAACTAAAAGTGTTATAAAGAAAATTAAAATATTAAAAGACTTTATCAAGAAATTAAATTAAAATAGAAATTCCACAAAGTAGTCATCCCCTTTATACATTGATTAAAAAAAATACAAAAACTCTAACTTAATAAATTTATGCAATTCATGTTTATTCCAGCATTGTTTACAGTAGCCAACAACTATAAACAGCCTACAAACCCCCCAACAAATGACTGGGTAAAGAAGATACTGTATCTATGAACACCGGAATATCACTTGACCAAAAAACAGTAAAATCCTGTTTTGTACAACATAGATGAACTTAGAGGGTATAATATTTAGTGAAATAAATCAGGAGAAAGACAAGTTCAGCATCATTTCACTCTTGTGTTTCATACAGCGAAATCAAGTAAGCAAGTGACAGAAATAAAGGAGGAAGTGAGATGAAGAGACTGGTCAAGAAAAATATCAAGAAAGGCTTAAGAAAAAGAATGCTGATGAATGCGAGAAGAAAGAACAGAAAAAGAAAAAGGACAAGCTGAATTACAAGATAAAAAGGAAATAGGAGGGAAAAAGTTTAAGGAATGGTTGGAAAATGCAAAACACAAACCTCATCCAATTGCAGAGTTATGGTGATACCAATGGAAAGCATACAGGTCTTTACAGTAGAAATCCTTATCCAGACCAACCTTTTCTAGTCCAGTTCCATGAAAACCATATTCCATATTCCTCCTCCCAAAGAATCTAAGGATCTATCAGGAGAGAAGACCAAACGTCGACCACACAGGTCATTATTTCTGGTAGTTCATAAATCCAGAAATAGTTTTTGCCGTGAAGCTCTCTCCAAGCTACAAAGATAGTAAATGTGGGAAAATGCATGCTTGCTATTGGAGCTATTTAATTTTAAAATTAGAGATTGAGTTTTTTTTTTTTTTACTCCTTACCAGTTCAACATTGCTGTGGTTACTGACAAAAACTCAAATCTTGCATATGTAGATGGAGTCCTTACCATTTACTGAGGACAATATTTTATAGGCATTTGATTCTTAAATATCTCAGGTTGATCTTCTATGTTGTGTCACAGGGTTGGTAACTAAATGGCCAACCGTTGGTCTTATATTTAGTTTCTATAAAACTACACTATAATGCCAGTTTAAGCAAAGTAGTCAATTATATGCTGAAGGATAAAATGATACTTTCATTGGTGAACTAAATATAGTATATACAAATATTGATTTATAATGATGCAGATCTGAAGCTTGTTTAATTTGTATATGTGCTGCCGAAGCAAACACCGAAGCTTATTTAATTTGTAATGTCATATTGTTTCCACACAAATATTCAATAATATTTTTAAAGCACCCTGTTTAATTTTTAATTCATTTCAGTCACTGAAGTTTCAACAATATCAGTTATTGTTCCAAAGGGAAGGCTCTCAACACCTAGGTTCCAGCTAATTGGAAGTCAGACCTGCAGGTTGTAGTTTCCGAAGAACGAAAATGTGTCCTGTGGGGCTGCAAGTGCAAGGTGCACCACCGTGGAGGCAGGAAGACTGGAGGTGTCCCCTGAGCTACAGTCATAAAACTTGGGGCTGCAGATGAGAGTAGAGCTTGTTTTAGAAACTCTACTTTTATGCTCTAATGAAGCACAAAATGAGAACAAAGGAGGCATCTGCCAGCTTATGCTCCTTGTGGGTCTTCTTGGAGCTCCATTCAGAATGTTTCCAGAACTGAAACACACAGACAGACACACAGAGAGCCACACTCTTTCCCCCTTCAAGTAGGGCAGTGCCAGGGTTGCATGGTTAAATGTCTTGTCTAAAGCACGTAGCCAACCACAGATGGCTGGATCCTGTGAGAAGTGCTGACATACTAAACTATCTTTACGTCTCTTAAGTATTTTCAAACCCAGAAATGGAGTTAGGAATGTTAATAATCATTTTCTGTATTTATCCTCTTAAGTTTTTGCTTGTTAATTAGTACAGTTAAACCATCCCATATGCTTTAGTTTATTTTTAATTTCCCCATAGTCATCTTGTATCTTCCCAAGTAATGGAAAACATTGTGAGGATTCCTAAATTCTGAAGTCAGTTGTGATGTTGGAGGCTCCATTTCAACTCTTAGCCATACTCTTACAGAGTTGTAGTTGTGGCTACATAACCAGGCCTTCCAAACAGTGTGTTCAGACAGGAAAACATGAGACAGTTGAGAAAACTAGAAAGTCTTCTGCATGCAAGTGGAAATATCTCCGGAAACATGAAGTCTGTGCAAATGGGAATCAGGAGACTCTAAGATAAATTTACTTCCTACAAAATCATTCTTAAACACTTCTGATTCACTAAGACCAAATGTCAAATACTACAGCTATTTTGACTTTTGATTTACCATATTAAGAAAAACTTGAATTACTGCTTATTATAACACTTTGCTCTATGTGTATGGAGGAAATGGTTATTAAGAATGATATTTGGCATCATTACATTCCCTATGTAACTCTTGAATGTAGCACATAATCATTCCTGAATTAACACATAATTTGTAAAGAGTAAGAGGATCTTAAAGATAGTCTAAAAATCAATATTAGAAACACTTTAATAACATTGAGGTGCAATTTCTAAAATACTTTAATAAATTAATTATATATTTCCTGAAATATATCAATGCTCCTACCCTACAATTTAGTTCCATTAGGTAAGAAAAAAATATTACAGATGTAAATACTTACATATATATATTATATATATTTTATATATATATTTTATTTAATGACAACAAGCATACAGATATCGATGAAGTCAGAACAAAGAGTTAACAAATACTAATTATAATACACTACTTTCATTCACCAACATTCAAATAATGTGATAAATTACAAAGAAAATCTCCATATACACACAATGCCCAGATATATAACATAAAGTTTACATTTTGTCAAAGAATGGAAGTTAAACATGTGGGAGTCCAGTTTACATCTACTGTTTTATAATTTTGATTAGAGTTCTGGTTCTGTTGCTTATATTTTTAAAAAATTCTGTGTTTGTCTTTCCATACCAATTTATATAGAACTTCTTAATGCTACTTAATAGCTTTGTGACATCTCATGACATAGATGAAACATAATTTAGTTTTCCAATATTGTCCTAGATTTTTCCCAGATAACAATTATTATGGATCAATGTTCTTCTTACATCTGCTTGCTTGTCTGGCTCTTTTCTTAGGATAACTTGCTAGGAAAGAATTATTGTCAAGGGACATGTATATTTTAAGTTTTCATAACTTTTATAATTTCCTTTGGACAGTAGAAACTAAATGCTACTTTTCTGAAATGTATTAAGTAGCATGCTCTAGTCTTACCAGTGTGTTCAATTTCCTACACTCTAATTAACTTGAATATTACTGATCCTTTTAATATTTCTTAATCTGGTATCTGTAACCTTATTACACTTTCATTAGCATTTTCATTATTTGCAAATTTGTATCTCCATGTGCTTGTTAGCTATTTGTATACTTTCTCTGTGAAATAGTCTATACATTCTTTAGTATACTACTTGTTTCTTAGTGTTTGTAAAAGCCCTTTATATTTTTAAATGTTAACACTCTAGTCATCAATTATATATTATTTTGCCAAATTTAATGTTTCTTCTAAACTAGGCTTTATTTTTTGAATTAAATAAATTGAATTGAATGCATGATTTTCTATGACTTTTCAGCCAAAATTTCCCCAATAAAAAATTACAAAAGCAATATTTTCTTCTAGTTTGTAAACATGAGAAAAATTTGAGACAGTATTTTAATGTATTTTTCCAAACACTAATAAGGCAAATCACCACTTTTTAAAAAAATCCATCCTTTCCCCATAATTTTAAAATGCACTGTTATTTTTAGCCAGCAGTGTACAAATTCTAGATAGAATTTATTGAAATAAGTAACAGAAAATTGTCCTCCCCACAAGTGGAAGGTTAAACAACAGACCTCATGAGATGGAAAAAAATAATCACATTAAGTTGCCACTTTTGTGGACAGTATAGCATGTACTTATGGTTACTCTCACATTTGCAAAATAGCCCCCAAAATATAAAATCCGAGTCCTGTCTTGAAATTGCTGATATGTATGACTGAGAGATCTCTTAAAGACTATCTAAGACTAAGGCTTTTAGTCTTAGAGAAAGGCTGAACTCCAAGAAAAGAGATGCTCAAATTAAATGAAGAGAACAAATCGAACCAAGTGCAGAGAAACACAGGGAATACAGAGTTTCACCAAAGTATAGAACATGAACCTTTGTCTTCTTGCTTTCTTTCAAGGTAACCCTGAAAGGCAGACCTGGAAAAGAAAACTAGTTAACAACAGACAACAAGGGAAGTGGAGGAGCTTGGGGGAACAAAAGATAAATAAAAGCTTTCAGAACAATAAAGGCAAATACTAAACCCAAAGAGACAATTTGATAACATGAAACACTTTCAAATTTCTGTGAATCTCAATAAACATCTTGAGGGCTTGGAGGTGAGGATGGAGGGAGAGGAACAGGTCCAGGGGATGAATGAAGGTGGGATAGAGGAACAAAGAAACTGCAAGTTCCTTAAGAAAATAAATGAAACAGCCTTATTTCAGAGACAGGCTGCAACACTATAGAGGAAAAAAAGATCATTGTGTCAATTCTTCCCTATCACATTCTTACAGATGTTCACTGTAATAAAAGACTGAAATTGTGAAACCATCTCCTCTCTAAATGATAGATGCCTTTTATACATGTGTCTTGTCATAGTTATTCATAGTTATTGAATGATAGATGCCTTTTATACATGTGTCATGTCATAGTTATTGAATCTCCCAGTGCCCAAACAAATTTCAAATTTGGGTTTATTTTGGATATAAATTGATTGTTGATGAACTATCTTTTAATATTTGTCCAGTTATAATAAGCTTGATGGCTTTTCTAAACCAAGGATAAAATAAAGCATAAATCAAAGGATTCATGGCTGAGTTATAATAACCGATCCAGCAAAGTATCTCATAAACATATGAGGGTGTGATAAAACCCAAAAAAGAATCAATGAATGAATCTATAAAGAATGGTAACCATGAGAACAGAAATACTGCCACCGTGATGCTCAGGGCTTTAGCTGCTTTTCTCTCTCTCTTAGCCACCCTAGCTTTTGACGTCCCGGATAACACTTCTGCTTTGCTG